>JAZGTJ010001861.1:0-48905 GCA_036877575.1 Botia almorhae
AAGCTATATAGTCGTTTATTCTAATAGTGTTTTAACATAAATGCATTTAAAAACGAGTCATTTTTGCGCCCGTACAACATACATGACTATGTAGCAGCCAAGGAAAAAGTTGCGCGCTTTAAAGGGTTAATATGTTGGCCCCGCTCACATGACGGCATCACGTGATATTCATCCCGCGACGTCTCTTGCGTTTTGACAGCAGCAGGTAAGCAACTGTACTTCACAATTTTTTTACTAGTAATATCGTTTATTAGGCTTACAAATAACTACTACTAAAAACTGAACTGAAGTGTCATGTCAGAATATCAGAGTTAACACTGACATTTAGTGCTGGTTTGTATCTGTTTGCGTACATTAGCAATTGCTTACTCTCGCTGTGTAGTCAAATACAGCTACATTTTAACGACATATAACGAAGACATTGTGTCTTTTTATGTCTCATTTCGTTAAAATATCGACCTAATTCGAACAAATCTCTAAACGCATCTCTCTTTAAAATGAAATTGTAATTCGCTTTAACCAAGTCTACCTTAGCTAGCTCACGACCACTGTGATGCTAAATACATTTTAGAGACATTTCATAGTTATTTCATTATAGCATGTTTAATGTGTCATGTTGGCATATTCTTAATTTTTCACTTTATTTGTTCTCCATTTTGTCATCAAATTTTGTCATCGAATTTTGTCAATTCGAAAAGAATTAGCTAGCTAGCTAGAGGATGTTGCAATGTTTATCATTGTTCTCAAGGGTAGCACAGCACGCCTCTTTTTTTTAGTTTTTAGGGTCCTAATATAGAAGAACAACAATCTTAAGATGGATATCCGCGGGGCAGTGGATGCTGCCGTCCCGACCAACATCATTGCAGCCAAGGCTGCAGAGGTCCGAGCTAACAAGG
This sequence comes from Botia almorhae, assembly GCA_036877575.1. Lineage (NCBI taxonomy): Eukaryota > Metazoa > Chordata > Actinopteri > Cypriniformes > Botiidae > Botia > Botia almorhae. The sequence continues at coordinate 897 of JAZGTJ010001861.1, forward strand.
TCAACTGGCAGTCCTACCTCCAGTGAGTATATCTGAATGTCACTTCTGCTTTTATATTCCTCTTCTAGATCTCATGGAACAGCTCCGTCTAATCTCAAGAACGTGCTTGTCTTTTGTTGTCTGAGAATTGGAGAATACAGTGACTATGTCATAAACCTATTGAGCTGCCTAATAGAAAAACATTTCTGTGATCAGTAAGGTGTCACTAAACATTTGGAGATTATGATGTCCAAAAAATAAGTGTATCAAAAAAAAAATCAGCAGTAAGTGCTTTATGAAACAGGAACAAGATCTAAATCCCTTAAGGAAACTGTTTCTGTAATGTTGTGTCATTCTGGTCTTGTGACAGTTACGAGGCCTGTCTGCTTTGTAAAATTGTAAAGTTCACTGACTGCCAAAGACCAACTAAGCATACAATGTTGTTTATTACCATGAAGATAATTATATAAATATGCATTTGCGGTTTGAAAATGTAATCGTAGTTGTCTTTTCTAAACCATATGTGATATTTATATTGTAGTACAGGGAAAGCCCCTCCTCACCAGTCTACAAAACATGAAACTATACAGCCAGCGTTAGTTGTAGTATTAATTTACAGCACTGTATCATTTTTATGGCGTCTGCCAACCAGAGAGGTCTATAGCGTAATACCAGCAGAAAACTATCAGTTACAATTCCCATTTATTCAGGCTAATGCACATCCTCTCAGGAGACCTGCAAACTGCTGTATTTTCTCACGGGCCATTTTTTATTTGTTTTGAGTCAATCATTTGGTCTATATTTGAAAGTTTGATAAAAAATTTAAAAAAGCCAGGGCTGCATAATTATTATTTCTACTGGGATTTTTAAACAGTAACAGTAAAGTAAAAATGCTAATGATACAAGTAATTGATTGGAAACTACTAAATTTAATGTTAGGTATTTATATAAGCTTAGAAACTGGTTTAGGAATTTTATGTTTCTAATTTGCAACCATAGTTATTATTTTGTGTATAACTTTCCTCTATATTACTGATGCGTTCAGGACTTCAAGTTTTAATAATTTTGAAAAATGTATTTATGTCAGCCAACTGTATCAGCAGAGTTCAATCATCATAAAATGTTAGAGTTAGGGGCCATAATGATACATGTACATGATCAGCATCGCAATGAGGTCCACTAGTGCAAGTTCCAGTTCGCTCTTGGCCATCTAATAATACTTATTCTTGAGTCCTGAAAACTGACCCCAGATGACTTAATTGTAGGCTTTTGCGTCAACTCTTATATTAAATGTTAGACAGAGACCAAACGCATAATAAAACAGACATTAGGAACAAATATGGTTTATTAAAAGGACCTGTATGATAGATGTTTGTTGGATTGCCTATTACTGCCTGTCTCTCATTTTTAAATTTGATTTATTTTCAGGGGCCAGATGATTTCAGGTGAGGACTGTGAGTTCATTAAGAAGTTTGAGGTTGCCAAATCTGAGGAAAAGCAAGCGATTCTGACAAAAGAGGCACATCAGGTTAATATATATTTTTCTGTTCCAGCTTTACTCTATCCACCTTGTTTAGTTTTGAAAACAGGATTTAAAGGGCCCTGAATGATAAACATAATTTATAGATTTGCTGAGTCTTTTTAAAGACTAATTGTGTGTGTATATATATATATATATATATATATGTAATGTGTGTATAATCAATCGTTGTATGTAAATTCATTGTATTTACAGGAACAGACAATTGCAAATTAAAAACTAACTGGATCTGATGCGTGTTTGAACTGAAGCATCAGAAAACGCACAATACCATATATGGCATATAAGGCGCGATTTCTGCACAGTATTTTGAGCACTTCAAGGGCCCGCAGAAAGACGATAGAACAAAAAATAATGCTATATTATTTATTTGCAGGCACAAGTGTTCGAACATTTTAGCAACTGCACCACAGGCCACATACAAAAAAATACAGTGGCACCGCTAGTATTTTGGACCCTTAGTATCGCGATACTACCGTAGTACCGGTAAACCGTGCAACCCTAATATATATATAGAGTATATATATATATAGACGATAGACGGAGATGATATAATGTGTACACATTGTGTATATATATTATGCAAGATTACACATTCATTATACGTCAACACATTATTCTATAACATTCTATTGCAGTGTGCAAAGACCTTCCTCAACCTTATGGCTCATATATCAAAGGAGCAAACGGTTCAGTACATCTTGACCCTGATTGATGACACGCTGCAGGTAAAACCATGCACCTATGCACATTTTCAGATATGTTAAAGGTATGACTATAATGTCCATATTTTTATAGCCTGCCAGACATCGGACATGTACATATATTATAGCACATAAATTGACTCTGTGAAGATTCAAATTGAAATTTAAATATTTAATTACATAAGCATTTTTCTCCTGAAGTTCAGAGTCACAGACTTGGTTTTGCAGACGTTCATAAAGGATAAAGGAAGGTCCTCAGGCTGACATTGATTTATAACGATGCTTTGGCTGATTCTGTAGATAAATAGTATTTTCTTCCAGACACAGATTAATGCCTTCGGTTCATTTTTTTCTCTGTATATTGTATCGAGACTTTATGTTAAGGATGCAGACAGACAGTCTTTCAGTTGCTTTTGTACTGGTATGGTGTACTTCAGTGTTCATATTAAGCATTTCTCTATTCATATAATGACTTCCTCTCGTAGCTCATTTAGACTACGCCTTCATAATGTGATCTTCCATTCATATGCTAAGTGGTTGTTCTAAAGGCAAAACAAACAGCCTCATCCTTCCATTTTAAATATCAATACATTATATAAAGCGTTCTTTGAGGAAATGAAGGGTCTGTCTTAGCCTACATGTCCCTAAATGGTAGATGTAGAGTAATATTTTCCAAAGCAGTGCTGCCAATTGTAGCATATGCTTTAGTGGCGATGAACCTGAGATGGCACTTCAAAGTCATAGATGGTGTATTGGAGCCATTGTTAGTGTCACAATTTTCCATAAGATACATCTGATACAATAAGATACATTATTGACTCTAAACAAAACACTTAATGGAAAGATTTTTAATTTAATGTCAGTCAGCTAGACCTTCAAAACCTTTTCTGATCACATGTGAAGAGATTTTAAAGTGCTGCTTTCACTGTCTTGTTGTTGTAAAGAAACACAGAAGGGTTTCTTTGCCTGAGCTTCTGTGGAATATTGATTGCAGAGATAAGTTACAAAGCTTCTGAGGAAGTCTCGGCTGCCAAAATGCATTAGTGTGCTGTGTCTACTTTTTGTGCATTTGTGGAAAGCCAAAATGACAATGTTAGAAATGTTCATTTTAATATCAGGAGATGTGCCTTGGACCTTATCTTATCAGTTTATTTTATGCTGGTTTATGTAATGGTTCCTTTGCTCCACCATACAGGAAAATCATCAGAGAGTGAATATTTTCTTTGATTATGCCAAGAAAACTAAGAATACGGCCTGGTCATATTTCCTCCCAATGCTGAACCGCCAGGACCTTTTTACTGTTCACATGGTAAGTCAGAGACTCTAAAATGAAAAGTTTAGATCCTCCCCATCACAGATTCACTGTTAGGGCATTCATTGAATTCTGCATTATGCATGAATATATAGTTTATCTAAAGGTTAAAGCCATGTCTTTTGAACATGGTTTGAACAGGTTTTATAATGAGCATAACTATGAATTGGTCACAATTAATAAAAGGCGTAATTTAATAGCTTTTTCTTTAATAGCTATTTAATAGCTTGATGTAATTTAATTTAAGTTGTTAAATTAACCTGTTTTGACCTCAAATTTTCTTCTTTGAAATGAAAGTTATTTAAACTTAATTTGTAGATACCATAGCCACCAAAGAAAATGGAACAAAATGGCCAAGTAATTGTAGTTTTATTTTTCCGTGTCTTTATGATTACTCTGTAATGATGTCATTGTCTAGACTGAGAGATAGATAACCAGTTATATACTTTTTCAGATGTTGTCCAAAGAGACAGTTTTCTGCTTATTGCATATGTCAGATTTTAAAATTCTTTGCGTTAAAATACACAGCATTTTCTCCTTAAAGCTGCAGTCTGTTGTTCGTAAAAAGAAAATAAATAAACATCAGTTATTGACCAAGTAAGTAACAGATCAGTGTTCAACACAGTCTCCTTAGTCCAATTCGCACTGGTCAGCTTATTATAATGATTCATAATTTAAAATGTTGGATCTGATTTCCCAGGACATATCAGTTTGGTTTTATTAGGCATCAACAAAAAGACATAAAGTGGCCTGCAATGTTGTGTTTCTAACAGAGGTGGCGATAGAGAGGCAAACATTACAGATGGCAGCTGTATGCAATAATTTTGTTATTTAAATTTAATCTTTAAATTTAATCTGTAGATCCTTATTAATTCTCTGGTTGATCTGGCTATTAATGCAGGCCGTTACCTTTTAAACCTTTTGTTTGAAGTCTCAAATTTACATAGAGTACATCAATAATTCATCAAAGAGGTCTCCATGCTTAGATAAAAAGCTAAATGATTTCCCCAGGTGCTTTCATTTTAAGAACACCTATTTCACAGGCGGAACAACATAAAGTCAGACGTCACAGGTTAATTACCCTTCAGGCAGACGGTGGTGACAGGGCTCTGAACTGTGTATTGATTCTGCTTGCCATTCCCACCTCAGCTCTTAATGAAACAGTCTAAAGTTCTCTTTATGCATTACAAGCAGAGTAAATGTCAGGTCCTGTGGAAACACCAGAGTGTCTGAATGCATTCATTACCGCAGCTCACACTCAGACGTACAGAGGAAATGACTCACTTGAATCACTTCATCTGGCCAGTAATTTAAGCACATTTTTCACCAGTTGCATTTAAATTGGGCTAAAATGTTCATTCAGATACTTAATTTCATACTTAACGTTTTAGATGGATCTAATGCTGCAGTCACCTTCACTTATCACAATTAAAGCACTTAATTGGTCTTAATTGTCTCTCGGTCAGTTGCCATTTATTATTAGTGGAGGATAAATCAGCTGCAGGATTGTATTATTGTTAGCCTCCTAGACTATGTATGTCCTTCTCTAACCAAAGGGTTTTTTTTGCCCATAGCCCCTAATCTGCAGTTAACTTTACTTTTGCTGCTCGTAATTAAGGTTTTGATTTGATACTGCATTAGGTTACATGCATTATCCTGAAAGACCATTCATTCATCTGAAAGCATTTGGAATGATCATTAGCAGTGGTGCAGTGACGCAACACCACTGAGATGCATTTAACGTTATGCAAATGAGCAGAAACATAATACAGCGACTATATTTAGGAAATTAAGACGTTGGAGCAAACATTATTTTACATGACTTTTATAAGCTTCTGTGGTGAAGTGTAGGCAAGATGAAGAATATGATGTATTATTTATGGCTGCAAAATGTAAATTTGAATTCTTTCTGGAATTTACATTTTATTTAATTCCTCTTTACACTGAACAAAATATAACAGATTGCAAATATTTTAAAATACAAGTTATGGGAAAAACATTCCACAAACTAGAAAAGCCACAGGGTTTTTAACTAGCTGTACCAGCTGTACTTTTCTGTCCAGAACATTTTATGTCTGCATTTGTACTATTCTGATAATCCTTAGGAAGAATTTGTTGCTTTGGTTCCCTTTGCCAAATGACAAAATGCAAATTCCTACATTGTTCCACAGTATCATTTCATAATATAGATAAAGAAATGGTTGTTGCCAGTTCTTGTGAATATCAAGAAAGAACTGTATGGATGTCACGTATAACGAAAAAGCATTTTTTGAAGCATTGACCCAACATTTCTCGGTTGCCCCTCAGGCTGCAAGGATCATAGCCAAGCTGGCTGCCTGGGGACGTGATCTGATGGAGGGCAGTGACCTGAACTACTACTTCAACTGGATTAAGACCCAGCTCAGCTCTCAGGTAGAACACAGAGAAATTCAATTCTGAAATCATCAGAGCTTCTCTCCCCAGCCAATAAAAGATTTTTAATTAAGATTTTAATTTCTGTAATAGAATTTTTTAATAGACTCGTGTTTTTAAATGTGTTTTTAAATGACGAATGCACAAAACAGCTTTCTGCCCATTTCTCTGCAGGTTTTTGTTTGTGAAATAGATAAAAACAATAGTGCCTTGCCCTTCTCTGAACTGAAAACACCTGCTGTTTCACTTAACCCCAGAACATACTGTGTTTCACTCTTTATGTATTACCAGTGTTGCTGTGATCTGCCATGTAAGTTTTGCTATGCAATGAAACTTCAGAAGATGCCATCGCTTCCTTCTAGTTATTATTTGCCCTGCTTTTCACTGGAGTGTGAAAGACAAGGAGAGATGTAAAAATGTGTCAGACGGCTGACCGTATGTTATATTCCTTTAAAACATTTGTCGCGTTTTGTGTTCAGTCACAGTTTATTTTGTTGTGTATTTATTTGTTTAGGTGGAAGCCCTTGATATGGAAGAATGATGTCAATTGCCAGTTGTTTACTTCAGTTTGTGCATGTGAATTATTCCTGTTTATTGTCCAATATAATTTTTAAGTAACAGCCTCTTGGCAAAGCCTGAATCGCAAATTCTGAAATATGCCACACAATTGTTACGGTATGACTAACTGTCAGCAACCTTGTTAAAAATAAACTCCAGCTGCATGTTTTGATTCCTTTGAAGGATATGCAGAGCTTCAAGTGCTACACGCAGCCAGAAACAGTTTGGCAGACTTTCCCTCATATTGTTAGTCATGCTGATGTTTATTTTGTTTTATCTTTTCTCCTTTGCACGGTTTTATCTAACCGTGACTGGGTAGGCTAAGTTTTTGATCACTCCGTTTCTGAAAACATCAGGAATAAGCCATGGCAGGTCACCACTGCGGTAGCCTGCTTTACTTAAAGGGCAAAACAACAAGAATGAATAGAGAAGTGCGTAAAGCACGATTTCCACCTGGAATCCTCCTGGTTGCTGAATGAGGTGTTTGTGTCACTGTGCTGCTAGAGGGAACTCAGAGCACAGAATGCAACAGCCCAGACACAGCTACACATTAAGGAATGTGCTCAAAGGCACAGTGGTGCAAAGTGAAGGTGGTCGAGTCATTTACCAACAGCACATGGGAACCACATGTTGACCTTCTTTGTGACAGAACCAACTACAGATTCTTTAGTTATCGGTTTAAAACCTTAATTACGATTTTTTTGTATTTGTGGCTTGAAACATCTGGAATTATATTTTTGTTTTTCAAGTTTAATTTTTTCTCCCACTATGCACTTTAGTTGTTGATATTCGTCGGACATTTTTGTGAAGGCCAAACAGTTTGCGTCTTGCAATTACAGGCGTATCTAAATATTTAATCAAATGCTTTTGAACATCCCCTACTCTCTTATATCATAACGGTGGTGAGACTGTTGATTATTCCTGCTAAAACATGTCCATGTTTAGAACTAGATGATTGTTTTGACCTTGTACATGGAATTACTGTACAGTATGTGCAAATATAAGAACAAGTGTTGTTGAATTGTAGTTCAGAGGTTTGTGTCAGCAATTCAAAATCAGCCTCCTGAAAACATTAGAAAAAATAAGAACGCTGTGATACACTTATCAGCCGAATGAATAACCTTGAGAAACCGCATTTCATTGGAAACATTTCAGTGTGATAAGAGTGAATAAAACATTACAGGCTGTGTTGAAAAACAGATCCTTCAGAACGAGTTCCTGTAGCTCAAATGGTAAAACATTGCGCTAAGAAGGCTGAGGTCACAGGTTCGAACACACAACTGATGAACTGTATATGTCGAATGCACTATAGTCTTTATCTGTGTAAATCCATCTGTCTAGATAGATAGACAAATATTATGTATAAAATGGATTATGTTCACTTAGAGTAAATGAAATAGATTTTTTTAGATGATGAAGTAGCAATAGTAAATAGTATATTAAACTACGTAAGTGATGGAAAAATATAGAACGACGTATAGAACAAAGTATTTAATAAAAACACTACATTGTCAGTGAACAAGAATGCATTGCAAAAGCTTTATACTGTGTCATAATGAACAAACCAAACCAGTTGTTTGATTGTAAAAGCCTGTAAAGAAAAGATCAGCTGTGGTTTTGGCCTTTAATATCAGAAGATGAGAGCACAGCACTTTATGTAGCTCAATGTAATTGAATTTTGAAAAGAATTCATATATAGCATGTTAGCATGGAGTAGCAAATGAAGAAGACTGCCTATTCAGTGATTAATATTGATGGAGGTCTTTTGTTTGCATACAGTGGTCACTGGCTTTCAGTGACTGTATCTACTTTTAGATTATGTGATGATGGGAAAGTCTAGCTTTTATTTTCATTTGCTCTATAAATTATGCTGTGGTAATTGGGCGTTGTGTTTTGCATGCTGTTTTATGGTTTAGCTTGAGGGCCCTCTGAATTAATGAATGTTTGAAAATCATAAATAGAGAACCACTGTTTATGTTCATTAGACAGAGGGCACTCCATAAATGTGTTTTGTTGTATCTAAGCTAATGAATAAATGAACACAAATCTGAATCTAAATTTAAAAGAATCTAAATACGTTGTCTTCAGTTCGTAACATTTTAGTACAGGGAACATATTCACCATTAACCACAACTTTAGTTTCAACTCTTCATTTACTGCTTATTGTTACTTAGTAAGGTAGTTGTTGTGTTTAAGTGTAGGTATGGGGTATAATTAAAGGATGTACAATATGGTGCTCTGTGCGTACTAATAAACAGCCAATATGTTAATAGACAAGGTGTGAATTGGTGCTCATGCTAAAGTGTTACCAAAAGGTTTCATTCTGTTTTATTTTTATTTTTAGATATTGATAAGTGTTGACTTCCATGTCTTGTAATGTTTCACCCAAGCTGTGTTCTTGTAATAGACTCTTTTCAGTGCAGCTGTGACCGAAATGAATTCAGGGCCGCTCTTTCCCTGAATCTCACAATTACACAGGACCGCTCCAATATGGTTGTTCCAATAAGAGGCCTGAAATCACGTTTTTTCTTTCTATCTTTTTTGTTTATTAGAAACTACATGGTACAGGTGGTGAACCTGGATCAGGGACCATCTCTCCCAGTGAAGTGAGTATGTCAAGGAGGCGGATGAGCAGCTCTGAGAACGAGCTCCATCACTTTTCAGAGACCGAGATCTTCACCCTCTATTTTTGAGATCCACTGCTTTTTTCCATTCATATCTGCTGTGAATCTCGTCACATTTCCTGCAATTTAACACAGCTGCACTTCTCTAACACAGCACCTTTTTGCCTGTGTCCATCTAGAAACACTTATATGAAGGTTTCTTTCCTCTCCTGGCAGTTTTTATGGTCGTAATCTAGTATTTCTGCTGTTTTCTTCTGGTTTTGAAGACAAAACCACTAGATTAAATAAATTAAAGGGCCACCAGATGGTTTTTTGTTTTGCTTTATGCCAATCTTCCTCTGTCATTTCTTGAAGCACTGTTTTGAATTCATTTTTTAAAAAATCACTTTTTCTTTCATCTCCTTTGTGTCGCCGAGTCAAAACCTGCTGGCGCCACGCAAGCGTTCATAAATTTTAATTCCATTTCCTCTCATGGCTCTTAAGATGTTTCCACTGTCCTATTCTTCACAACCTCCTTATCTCCACTATTCTGTGGACCGCTCTGCTTTTATGCGATTGGTGCTGATGTACGGCATCACTTCCTCCAGTTAACGACCGAATCTCTTCTCTCCTTTCAGCATCTGCCTTTTAACATCTCTGCTGTATTATTCACTGTCTCAGGTTTTTCAGGGCTGCTGCTATCTCTCTGCTGCATTGTGGGATTGTCTCTTTGATCCAGCATGTTACTCAAAAGCAAAGTTCTTAAAAGTCAGAATCTTACTGCACGTGCCAAATGAATGCGGAAGTACTAAGTTTATGCTGTCTGAGCAGCCGGTTTCATTGTGTTTCTTTGCTAGTTTCTGAAAGGGACAGGCTTGTTTCATGCATCCATTTTCCAGCTTCTCTGAACCGCTCTGTTCTTTGTGTTTTAAACGTGTTGTGTTTTGCTAATTTGTGTGTATTGTGTACGTGTATTTTTTTTCTTTGGATCCGCACAGAGCTCCCAGTACGTTCAGTGTGTCGCCGGCTGTCTGCAGCTGATGCTGAGGGTGAATGAATACAGATTTGCTTGGGTGGAGGCTGATGGAGTTAACTGGTAAGTTTCTAGAGTAGAAATTCCTATTACAGTGTGTATGTGATGTATAATATTGCACCTTGAAGATGGTTGCGTGAGTTATTAGTCCCCATAAGCCCATTCCCTTTAAACCAAAGTAGCATGCGGTAAAAGCAGTAAAATGTTTCAAGGTCTAAAAGTCTTGGTCTCATTTGAAAATGGATATTTAAACATTTGTTGTTCACAGGGTGAAAGTGATTTAAAAGTAATACACTGAAAAGAATATGGAATAAACAGCAAAAATAAATGCACAAGAGGGAACCCACTTGTCTTTAATAGGCTAGCCTTTGTTTTTGTTTTTTTGCAATGTTTATTGTACTTTGTTCTCCTTTTTGCCACCCCATCCTGTGGGAGAGGATGGGGTGGCAAAAACCTCGGAGAGTGTAAAAGCATCTCTCATTGTCTGGCAGGTTTTAGCCCTGTGATCATAAAGGTTCTTTTGTTTAGTTGTGTTCAGAAAAAGCAAAAAACATAATGAGGGTTTTATGAAGATAATTTTCTTGCCTCTGAAGAACAATTTCTTTCATGTAATGGTCTCATTATACATCAGAAAAAATGTGGGCTTTTTCCTCCCTGTTTTATCTATCCCACCATCAGGGCTAACTTTGCGAAGAGCATCCTCTCAGCAGACCATTACTAGCGAGATGCCCCACTGTTTGATAACACTGACTCTTTATGTGCACGTTGCAGCATCACAGCAGTGCTGAGCAATAAATGCGGCTTCCAGCTGCAGTATCAGATGATCTTCTGCATCTGGCTCCTGGCCTTCAGCCCTCAACTCTGCGAACAGCTGCGGCGCTACAACGTTGTACCTGCACTCTCTGACATCCTCCAGGAGTCTGTCAAAGAGAAGGTCACCCGCATAATCCTGGCTGCTTTCAGGGTATGTGCCATAAGTTCTGGCTCATTAGCAGCCCGGTTTCACCTTCACCAGTTTCACCAGGAACCTGTCTTTCAATTCAGTGCCCCTAACCTCAGTCATATGTGATCATATAGTTATTTTACACTAAATCCAACCCTGAATCCTTTTAGATGCACTCTCTCCACACCAGTAAAGGCAAAACAAAACAAAGTGCAACCAGACATGTTAATTGGACATTTTAATTGGTTTATTTAAAAAATCAGTCAAGCATGATGAGAACCTGCGACCTCTTACAAACAAGAACAACTCCTCAGAGCCTCTGCATTTCAGTTACTCTACATTTTCATTTATACTCATTTTCATATGACACATGGGGCTGAGCCCTCGTAAGCATGAAATCTTAGAATCATCCCCACGGGAAACTACAGATTCAGTAAGATCTGTAGTTACTATCACATCACTAATCTGTTAACAGAGTCTTTGAGTTAGACACTTACCGTAGTCATTTCCAGAGACGCCATCCCTGCAATTAGAGGCCTTTAAAAAGGTTGTTTAAAAGCATCTGCTAAATGAGGAAAAGATATTAATTAAATAATTAAATAAAAGAAATTATTAACATATTTCTATGAATAGTTAATGAGATGTCATAAAATCTGGTCATTTAAATTCCCAGGTTGTTTACCTCAAAATGCTCCACCTTTCAGATGGATGAATTGTGGATGAATCAGTGCACGTACTGAAACTGTTTCAAACGCATGGGTGTGGTTTGTGTTCTCACTCGTTTCAGATCAGGGCATCTCTCGGCGGAAGGCGTCCACTTCAAAGTCCATTAGCGGATCATTCATACTTTCATTCTGTAAAAGATTTAATTTACCGGTAGCTTTCATGATAAATGCACCAAGAAACATATTATTACCCTATTAGGGTTGCAGATTGACAAAGATGCTCGTTTTTATTTTTTTACACGCTCTGGCACGTCATCACTCTTTCGGTGCTCGCTTTGTAGAGACCAGAAACTGATAAAAAACTCCCGTCCTGCATATGTTGATCATTTGAATCATTTGTTTGAAGCCACAGTGATGCCAAATTTAGTCTCAAGGCATTTTATCTTTCGTCCGGCTTATTACTTTTCTTGGCGGGTGCATATTTGTTGAATACATAGCCGAGGCACAAAAACAGACTCCTTGTTATTCTTATTCTGTATTTAATTTTCATTCGCGGACACGGCGGTCTGGGTGCAGGCTGCGTTTAATGTTCAAATTAGCCCTGAAAGCTGGGCTCTGTTGTTGGCATTACAGTTGTGTAATGAATTCATTGTCCATGTCGCGGACAGTATTGAATTAGAGCTCAGCTTCATTCATTTCACCTGCTGTAGAGCTTATTAAGTTGTCCTGACCAGGTATTCTCCTTCTGTTCCTGCTCATGATTACATAGCTTTCATTTTGCAGCTATCAATAGATCTGCTTCAGCCCATTTGCTATTATTTATGTTCCACGTTTGCAGACTTATTTGCCGCTGTTATATATATAAGTCTAAAGTGATGCTTACAACACCCAGAATTAAGGTAATTGGGTTTGTAGTTTAGCTTTGTTGTAGTCCACTATGGGTGTTAATAAAATGACTATTCTTTATTGATGTTACCTATGTAGTGGTATAACTCACTCTCTTTATTTCTCAGTAGAGAGCATAGATGGTATTATATAGAATGTCTGACTCGTTTCTGTAAATGAACAGTTGAAATGATGCAATGAAATGAAATGTGCAAGACAGCAGTCATAAGGGATGTATATAATAAGCAATGTCATAACAGCAAGCAGAAGTACTGAATGGGATGATTTAGGTGATTTGAGGTGATTTAGCTAAAGGCATAAGGCCACAGTTTCCGCTTCACTAATGAAAATAGTTAACAAAGTCAAAGCAGGATAATCCACTAAATGAACAACAAACACACTTAAAAAGTCTCCGTCCATCCATCCATCCATGCACCTGTCTGTCTGTCTATATCAATTCTACGTTGGATTATCCAGTTATTTTTTCAGATATATGTCTTATTTGAAATTTTCATTTACTCTCAAGCAAGCTACACTAGCTGGTCATCCATCAATGCCTTATTTGCAATGAATGAATGCGGTGTTTTAAGTATGCATAGATGTAGAATGTCACAGAGTGAGGTGTAGGACAGCACTCTGCTAACAATCCATCATCTTGTTAACTACAGCTGTACATTGGGTTGATCAGCTGTCTGACCCTCTCGCAGTTACAATGATTCATCGCGTATGTTGCAACACAAGCGTAATACAGCCTGAAATTTTCTTTGTGCAAATATTTGAAGGTGACTTTATCTCAACACACTCAAAAGGTATTTGTCTGAGTTTATCTGAGTTAGATGAATGTGGATTTGTTTTGCAGGCAAGCCTGCAGCATCGATTTCAGAAGGATTTTAACATTAATTTTCTTCACAGAGGTTTAAAAACTCCTTGTACAAGACTGTGTCTCTTTTACAATGCATCAAGTAAAGCATTGCAAATTATATAATCAATTAAACAATGACAGTATAATCTAAAGCTATTGGTTTATATTGACCTGGTGTAGTTCTTTACACTTAGCTCTTAACAATGAAATCAGGGACTGAACTCTAAAATTGACTTATGACTTATACAGAAACATATATCATCACTTTTTCTCTAAGCTCATGACAGATCTGCCTAGTAATGTTTATATTTTATTATTAAAAGTCGGTTTATCATTGAAGAAAATGAATGGGACAAGGATATTTGCTTTCTGAAAATATATTGTTCTGTCAGTTGTATATCAATTCTGTATGCTTTATATCAGGTCCTGTCAAATTGCTTTGCAGCAATCTGCATTTATACAACACAAAATGGCCGCCACAAATTAAAATTCTAGAGCTGTTTATCAGCTCTTTAAAATGCATTACTCTTGTATTTCAGTGCTGCAGTTCTTACTCTATTGGGAGTCTGCAACTACTGCTTAATGTGAACTGTTCCTACCAGCACACCTTCCATTTCCAATCCTTGCTGCCCTTCATACATGCGACAGCATGACATCATGCAGGACAGCAAAGCCTTTGGTGACTCTAATTGGTCAATTTTATCAGGGGCTTTATCGTATAATAATGTCACAATTCAATTGATTAAAAGCTGCTGGGAAGCAGTGAGGTGCCTAATAATTACTTGGTTTGTACTCTGCAGTCTTCAAATTAAAGTGTCTCGGTAACAATGATTCAAGCCCATTCAAAATGAGATCCGGTAATGTTTCATCAAGGTAATCAATACTTAATTTGTTGGAGGTTCTTCTTGGAGAGCTTGAGAAGTAAGAAATTTATATTCCACCTTCAGTCTGTAATGATTCTTCCATTCGAACCTTCAGGCTGTATCAACACGATAGACACGACAAGATAATTTAATTTGATGACTAATTACCTTGTGTTTAGCTTCCTAATTTAGAACTAATGATAATTTCTTGGATTGGCTCTGTAAGTTGATTTGATATGACATCCGATTGGTTCAAAGCAATTTAAGTAATGACTACTAGCAGCATCTGTAAAGATGTACAAAGAAAATCTTTAGTGATGTCAGTGCATGTTTGAAATGGCTTTAAAGTGAGTTTTGAAAGAGCAACACGTAATCTTAGTACAGCTAAGAGCAGTTGTTATGTTAGCATTTCCTGTCAAATGAGCTGAATCCGTTCACACATATTTTAAAGTCTTAGAAAGAACAAAAAGACACTTTTATTCTAATTTGACATGTTAATTTCCTCTTCAAGTCACATTGCTCACTGATGAGATTCACCGTTAGCTTTCCATTATTCCAAAGACCCAAAACAGGTCTCAAACAGGTGCTGGTTAAACATCAAAAGGTTTTTTTGTCATTAGGAAAGTAGCAGAAACTCTTTATAAGGGGAAAGAAACTGTGAAAGCACATATAAGCATTCTGACATTCTCTGTACAGTACTGTCTTTTTGTGATGGGGATTTATTGACCGGGTCATTTGACTACTCAGGCCAAGGTCACAAGGTCTTGATTCTTCATGACTCATGATAGCTATTTAACCACTGTCGTTGAAATTCAATTTTATTAAAAGATCTGTTTAAATACCTTCTGTAACAATAGGCACCATGGAAACATGGTATCCACATGACCTTCACGGAAAAATCCAATGAAAGGAACTCCTTGCCAATTTTTTCATACTGCAATCACAACATTGAATGCTGTCTTGGAAACATACTATATACCTGTTGTAACAAACGATAAAGCCACGACTATAACAGGATGTTTTGTTTTTGTTTATGTGAAGTAATTGTAGTACACCCCACTGTGCAATCCAAAATTCTACTCCACGAATATTTAAATGTCCAATATCTCTGTCCAATACCTAATTTTCTACGATTGGGTCACATTGTGCAGCAATTTAATTGATTTTTATTAAAAATATACAAATCATGCTTGTCGCTATGAAAATGTCATGTTTTTCCTGATTTAAACACTGTATTAGCCAGTTTAATATTATCCACTGAAACATTCTGTTTGTTTTATTGCTATAGAATCTTCTGGAGAAGTCAGCGGAGAGAGAGACGCGTCAGGAGTACGCTCTAGCTATGATCCAGTGCAAAGTGCTCAAACAGCTAGAGAACCTGGACCAGCAGAAATACGATGACGAGGACATCACTGATGACATCAAGTTCCTCCTGGAGAGACTGGGAGAAAGTGTTCAGGACCTCAGGTGAAATCCGTCTGTCTGATAGCAATCTATGCTCAGGTTTCGTGTATTCATATATTAAGCATACAGCATGCAAAATTATTTGTTAGCTGCAGGAAAATGACACACGAGCTGTTTTAATGATTTGAAGATTAGCATGTTTATGTTTTTGAAATAATTCTTAAATTCTCACCCAGAAATGAAAATTGCCTTTATTTACTAGAAACACATTAAGGGCAGGTAAATAATGGGACATGGGACATGCTGAATTTTTTTTAAAATTTCTGAACACATGGGACACATTTTAAAAATGTTTTAAAATGCTGATGTTGTCTGCTTGTTCTTCACGCAGCTCTTTCGATGAGTACAGCTCTGAGCTGAAGTCTGGCCGTCTGGAGTGGAGCCCAGTGCACAAATCTGAGAAGTTCTGGAGGGAAAACGCTGTTCGCCTAAATGAGAAGAATTACGAGCTGCTCAAGTAAGACACAGCCAGTGTTTGGACTATGACCGATTGCTTTAATGGGGCACATAACATGCAGCTGTAGAAATGTGTAAACTGCCAGGGATTTTACTGTACCTTTTATACCATAGTTGATATTTTACTACTGTATACTGTAGGCTGTTGTATAACAGTTTCATGTTTGGCTCATCCAGTAAAAATTAGCAGTATTAAAAATTAATCTATGCATTGTTTTACACTGAAACTAAGCCATATTGTTCATGCAAACGAGCACCATTGATTCTCTTTACTCTCTCAAACTCCTTATAATTCTTCTTTATACGGTTCCCTAAGCAAAAAATAGCATAGCCATAAATAAAAAAAAATGGAATTAAAAAATGACCATTTAAATATGATTGCATACGTCCTGTGTGTATTGATATAGTGTAAATGGTGGTAATGAGTGCTTTTAGTTCTCTCTTCTGTTAATGAAAAGGTCAAGCGTGTGGAGGTGATTACTGCACCACTGATTCTGAATATACTGATATACTTTTTAAAACAGCTATTTTTACCATGAGGAAATGTGTGTGTGTGTGTGTGTGTCTGTTTTCCTCCCTGGTTAAAGGTCACACAAGTTGAATTGTGGAGTGGAGTAACAGCAGTTCATTTCCGTCATTGTCTCTGGGTAGTTTAATCACGCGTCAACTCGACCCTTTTGACAGCTCAGTTTAAATCCTAATCTACTCATCTCATTCCTCTCATCACCACCCTCTCCACAATCAGCTCACAGGCTCCGTTTCAGCCCTCAGCAATTTGTATTTCTCGTTCGTCCCTTCTTTTCTTCCTCCATCTCTTGCTCTCAGTTTGTGGGTGATTTGGTACTTTCAAACCTTCTCACTCTTCTCCGAGCCCCTCATTATGTATTTTTCACACGACCGTTGTAATTTTCCCACTTTCGTGCGATGGAGACCCATCTCGCACTTGACCTATTGTTTGCGAGCAGAAAAGGCTTCGGCAGAATGTCTGAAATGATATCCCTTAGGTCAACAAGCTTCTCGCTACATGTTTTCCCCATATTTGTTTCTTATTGAATTGACAGAAGCATTAATATTTTCCCAGACTGAGGCGGACGCCACATCTCTGGCTGTACAGTAGCCTGAGATGTATTCGCTCATTCTGTGTTTAGTTTCACCCTGGAGGTGTTTGTGATTGCTTTTGGGCACCTGCAATAATTGTGTGTCTGTGCTCCCTGCCAGGATACTGACCAGGTTGTTGGAAGTGTCTGATGACCCTCAGGTTATTGCTGTTGCCGCTCACGACGTGGGAGAATACGTGAGGCATTATCCTCGTGGCAAGAGGTGAGATGCTGTGCTTTGTCTTTTATCTAAAGGTTTCTGTGACCTCAAGCTTTTTTTGGTACCCAAATGTATCCTGTAGCTCTGGGTAATTATGGCTCTTCGAATCGCTCAGTTAAAGTTATTGCCGTCTGTGGTGTCAATTGACATTAGCATCACTTCAAAAATCACGGCGTACCAACTCATCCAGACTGACCTATTGCAAGATGTTGCCACAGATTTTCACAGATGAGGTTTAGGCTTTCACTCAGTGGATATCATGTGACTGCAGAAAAGTGTTTAAGAGTGTGTAAGCTACTCAATTCCAACTTTCAATGACAGAAACATTATTTGTTTAAAAATATGTTTGGTAACACTTTCCCTTTAAATTTTAAATTGGCAATACAAACTTAAAATGATTTTGATTATTATAATTTTTTGTTTTGTAAAAAACTATTATAAAGGCATCATTTATAATTGTCTCCAAAAAAAAGGGGTGGGCTCAGATTTGGACCTGTAATCAGCATCCTAACATCTAGTCACCGTAGCAACCGCATATCAGCATTGGCATCTGATAAAAATCTAGTTTCAGATTAAAACCTGCTGCTATGGCAGCGTGATTTTTGTCTTTTTGATTGACTTTTACCCATGAGGCCTTTTCATTGTACTGATTAGGCACATTGGCAGAGAAATGCAGCTGTTGTTCGCCATTATTCCCAGAGTGAAATTGAAATGCAAAAATGTCCAGATCACTTTGTCATCAACCATCGTGCAGAACACTAACATGGACCTGCATGTCTCTGTCCTTCAGGGTGATTGAGCAGCTGGGTGGTAAACAGCTAGTGATGAACCACATGCATCATGAAGATCAGCTGGTCCGCTATAATGCCCTGCTAGCCGTCCAGAAGCTCATGGTGCATAACTGGTACGTTAATGCAACATTTCGATCAATTTGTAGTGCTTGTGCAATACAATTTTCATTAACATTTTACCACAAGATTCTATTTTAAAATTACTAGTTAGTAATGCGTTAGTTAATGCATTTTTTGATTAACAATGAAGAGTATACTTCCACAGCATTTTTTAATCTTTGTTAATGTTAGTTAATGTAAGTTCATTGATTGTTTAGGTTAGTTCATTGTGCATTAACTAACGGTAACATACAACTTTCATGTCATAATAAATGTTAAAACTTTACAAATTAAGAATAATATGCGCAGTATAAGTGTTGTTAATCGCTTATGTTAAGGGAGTTGATACGGTTTGTTATGTTAAGGGAGTTATACGGTTGAAAACGGTGAACTGTTGAATTAGGGTGCTGAGGCGCCAGCTCAGGTTCAGGTAGAACGAATGCGACCTTACACAAGTACCTCATTATTGTGCCTGTATTCGTCCCTGTGAGCTTATTATTTTTTCAACAAGGTTGATAAACCTCAGCAGTACCCCAACACAGCCAATGTGTTTGAAATACAATAGACCTGCACTCTCTACACCCATGAGTTTATGAAAGCCATCTGCCAGTGTCACCAGTGTTTTCTGTCAGTATTATATTACAATATCTTCAAATCTATTTCTCAAGGTTGAGCGCCAGATTGAGCAGCATATATGTGCCTTTAAATACTGCCAGTGTTTATATATTACTTACTGCTGTATAGGGAGCATGCTGTAACTTAGAGTAACATGCTCTATAAAGAATTCATGAATAATTCATCTTCATCATAGGTCTCACTGGAGTAAATATAATGACATGCAGATGCTCATGGGAAAACTGAAGTATTTGTATTGTGAACCCAGCCAGAGGCATTTACGCCCAACAATCTCAGCAGCTTTGCTGTTTTCTTACTTATTCAGATTGTACAGTGGCAATTATTAGCCATTAGCTAAATGGTTCGCATTCAGTTTTTCAGATTAATTGTGTGCAATTTTGCAGCGGTTTGTGATGCAAAGCTCATGTCTCAACGAAAAAAAGATGATGATAAAGAAACGGAACTAAGTTTCAATTGTTCACAGAAATCATGTAATTGCTGCATCTCTGCTCAGGTCTCCTTAATACAGACACAGAATCAAAAGAGGACTATTAAGAATATGCAAGCGGACTAAAGAGGCACATTTCAGTGTGAATTTTATTTTTGAAAGTTGAAAGCGGGGTAAAGATTAACTCTTGTTTGTGTTTTTAATTGGAGGCACAGGGGTTGTAGGTTTCCAGGGTGCCGAGAAGAGGCATACAAGAATAGCTGATCACTGCCTGCAAGCAATGAAAGAAATTTTTGCAATCCAGTGAATCCTCAAAAACCATTTACTTCATTCTTTTCAAAAGTTTTCCTTTTTTATCTGTTAGATATGTTGTGGTTTTCAGATGTGTTCTCAAATTTCTGTTTCCTTGACATTTTTAATTACACATTGTGTATTGATACTGATCAGAACTCTTATCTCTTTGTTGTTGTTGTTGTTGTTGTTGTAGTGCATCATCTTTTTGTTTACACCCAACGGGATACAGAAAATAACCAAAAGCTTCCTGTCAGGAGTGGTGGTGCTGTCACCACGCTGTGTCTGTCGTTTTCCTCAGTCCATAGAGACTGTTTGGTGTCATGGCAACAGCAGGAGCAGAAGATGTTTGAGTTGGCACGATTATAGATGGCTCACTTTGTACAATGTTAGCTTTATTGTATCTTTACCATCTGGTCTGACCTCTGGAGATGTGATGATGTGTCTCTGCTGAAATTCAGGTTGCCACACCGTAGGTTGTTCGATGCGGCTTAGCATGAAATCTCTCAGACATGCTTTACTCTCACGAACCCTAATTTGTTCAGAAATGAAGTCCTAAGCCAAGTATTTTGGACCTGTAGGAAGTCACATGTATGCTGTGTGAAATGTTTCATATTTAGAAGGTATACATGTATTCAGAAATGTGGAAAAAGGGTAAAAAAATAGGTTTTCTTTTAATGATTGCTGCAGAAAAATTCATTTACTGCTGTTTAGAATATTTATCTGGAGTTGGCAAATGCTTTTATCCAAAGCGCATTTAAGATATTATATCTTTATTTATGTGTCCATTGGGAATCAAGTCCAAGACCTGTCATTGTCAGCGTCGTGCTTCACCAGTTAGACCACATAAACACACAGCAAGAAATCTTTTGCTGCATGAATTGTGAATTTTGAGACAGATACTCTGTACTAGAATATGGAAAGATACTTTAAACTACAACCTTGAGAGTGCTGGGTTTTATAGTGCAGGTTTTATAGACTTTTTTAACAGTCTTTATCATCTTCCTTTAGGCAGTAACTGTCATAGCTGGACTGTGGTTATATTGTGGTTATATAAGTGGCTATAAGTCTGAGAATTCATTGCTACAGTTTCTTGAGCTAGGAAACTTTTAAAATAAATCATTTGAAAGGCATTCCACAGTGAAATAGAGAAATTCATCTGAATTCTCTTGGTGACGTTTCAGACACCTGAAGACTTTATAGTTTGTTAATCATCTGCTTATTTTTGTACTTAAAATTGAAAAGTTCTGTGGTAATGATGCCTGCTAGCCACTGTAAATTCTTCTGTCATTTCTTCATTTCAGTTTTTAAATTCGTCCATACCCCCTTATACACAAGGTCATCCCGGGTCATAGTCGTATGTACATCGGGTTGAATAAATAAGGCAGGGACATGGTCAAGCATTTCATAAGCCACACTCAGAAGACGACTACATTATTGTTTGCTACATTTCCACAATAGGGGATGAGCAGGGATAAAAAATGACATTGACAGATTCGCCGACTTTTCGCTCTGTACCTTTATAAGACCCTGATGTAAAAAAAACAAAAGAACTTTATAGAGATTTCCATGAAAAAGTCAAAAGCCTCTTAAAGTCGCCAGATTGACACCGTGTTCCCTCACTTACATCTTTTGGTGTGGGATCGATTGTAAGTATAGGCTGGAAATGAATGCGCAGTAGGGACGATGTCTCATCTGAACAGTGTGATTGTTTTGTGCATTCTATTTCTGTCTGAACACTATACTCGCATTTGTTCTTTTGTTCAGTGCTATTTTATGCAGAAGTCTGAGAGGCGGTAGGTATGAAAAAACATCCCGGAAGAAAGTGTAACTCAAAGATAGACTCACTAATATGCTTTTAAGCAGTAAATGAAAATGTATCTCAGTACAATGAACATCCATTGTAATATATTCCGGAGGTAGAATAATGTGCTTCTTTGCATATTGATTTTACATGCCATTTGTGTTTCTAAATGACTTTTAAAACATTCATTGTCAAGGTGAAGGTCCATTTGGCCTTCAAAGTGAAGTCTTAAGAATGGCCTTTGTGAAAGCTGAAATTATCACATAGACCTGTTTTAACATGGCTTAACTTTCAGACGAAATGAATGACGACTTTTGCTAATATTTCTATTAGACGAGGCTGCTGGGAAGGAACAGTGAAGTTAATCTTACCTTAATATTCAATTAAATATGCTTCACAGTCTCCGTGGATGCCTGTACTATATATAAAATGTTTGCAGGTAGCTCGTCTATCTTGACTCCATAGGAACACCTAAGCAAGTCAGTATATCTTTAAAGATGTTAAAATACAATAAACACTTTCTCCTTTGGTATTTATATAATTAAGTTATGATCTTATGAGCTATTCTTAAAAGAACCATTTCTTTCTTACCTTTAGTCTAAAGAACCTCTTTCCACGTCAAAGAACCTTTTGTGAAACAGAAAGGTTCTGCGGATGCTAAGAGTTCTTTATGGAGCCATACAGTCAAAGAGATTTTCTCTCTCCCCCTCTCTTTCTGTCCCCATCTGTTTCTCCATTTCTTTCTCTTTCCCCTTCTCTCCCCCCCTCCCTCGCTCTCTCTCTCCCTCCCTCGGTGTGCTGTTTATCTGCTTTGTTTCCATGTAAATGTCAGCTGATGTGCTGAAGCCTGGAGAATCCATATCAGTAGCTTTTTGATAAGCTGCCAGAATTGACCGTTAATGAGGGGCATGTGTGTGCTAATTCACTCATTTGGCTAGGAAAGGAGGAAATGATCTATTGTGTTTTCTCTCTAAATTGTACTCGCATTTATAAACAGTGAAGTCTCCGTCTGAAGCAGCTGAAGTCTGAAGTGAAGCACACCTCTTCAGGAAAGGTCACAGTTAAAGAGAAACTGTTAACAATGTTTGACGTGAAGACAGGAAGCTCAGCTTTAGAATTGTGGGCACTTGAGTCTTTGAAAGATCTAAATGACAGCGATAGCCTCACCTGACAGTTAAGACACGTCAGAATTCACTCTTCTGGGTATAATGACAGTCTAGGTGTTCAGAGAGACCGAATCGAACCTTGTGAAGATCATTGTGGGAGACAGGTTGAATTGGATGTAGTCAGAATGAATCTGAGCTGAGGTAAACAGCTGTGATGGAGGGCTTGAGAAATGTCTTTCTAACCTCTTTCAATGTGCGTGACATTTTCGTTTCAAAAGCCCATTATTTTACCTCCATAAAGGCTTGCGTAATTTCCAAAAGTACAAAGAGAGGGGGACACTTAGTTGTTCAGAAGGATAAACAGGCATAATCGTTCTATTGTGTGTGTTTTTTTCAGGGAGTACCTGGGAAAGCAGTTACAGTCCACTGAGCAGTCGACTCCGGCTGTGGCTGCCCGAAGCTGAACTGACCCTGTTCTTCTGTGTCTGAACTAGTGCTCTCTGTGTAAATGTTAATGTGCTACATAAGAAATATGTCAAACAAAACCCGTTCGGTGGGCTGATTCTTTTTGTGCTTGATCTTATTGTGCATTGTTGTAGTAGAACCACATAATCTATATAGTTCCTATAAATGTAATTAAGAAATGTTATTTATGTCTTTAATGTAATACAGTGGGTGTTCATTCCAATAAAGAGACTCATGCAACAAATAGTTAGTGTTGATTTTTTTTTATTTAATTAAAAAATGTAGTCTTTGTTGAGTCAAAAATTTACATTTAAATTTGCTTAAATTTGGCAATTACCTTGTCTGGATTTTTTTGTTAACACAATGTTAATTTAAAATTAAGAAATATATAAATGTTTAGAATAATAAACAATAGGAGATGCTACACAGTTACAAAAACATCATGTTATTTCTGTCTCTCGAAAGTGATTTTGTTAAAATAGAGAGAAAACTTGAAGTTATAGGTAGTTAAAACTCTGAAGTTATTTGAACTTTATCTCAGGAGCTTTTAAATTCATATTGGTTCTCTTGACACCTGGCCAATATCAGATTCATATGGTAATCCTTTAATATCAGAAATCCTCAATCATATTACTCCTACCAGTGTAATATACATTCAGGTTGTCATTTGATTTCTGGGTCTTACTACCTTCCACTTGTGAGGGACTAAAAAAACTAATAGGCTTCTCAAATACATCTGGACTTGATAACATAGTAAAGTCATTTAAGATTTCAGATTTTGCTGTAAAGCAAAATGTTATTGGACAGCTTTGTTCTCTTGAAATGACTTGAGTGCCCTCATGCACAGAATCTCAAGAAAAAGTCTCTAGTGTAATGACACTATGAACCTCAGATCTTGAAGTGTGCTTTCATATTTTTTACAAGATGCCTTCAAACTGACCAGGCTTGTTGGTCATACCCTTTGGTGTTAATATCTGTGACAATTATGGTGCCGTTATCGTCACAAATATTTAAATCAGATCAAAATGTGTTCGTTCATTTTACGGCAGTTTAATACACCTTTTGTATTAAAGTTGTCGCATAGGTTCGTAAACACAAATCCATTTGGCAATTACATTATTTGTTGCATCCCATTTTTAAACAACCTCTAAAAACCTTTTTCACAGACTGGGCAGTGCACCAGAGGAGAGCAGATGCAGCCCATGGGTAATTTGTGTTTGGTCACCTCTCTCTCTCCCTCGTTCCCTAAATGGAAAACAAGCTATAGCTGTGACTCTATCGGTTAGCAAATAGGTGGGTATTCTGTGTGCTTTGGATGTCCAGATAGCGATAACCTTCAAAGGCCATTACCACTGCACTTTCAGACTGATCCAGACTAGATGTTGTTATCAACTCTGATGTAATGTGTCCAGGGTCATTTGTAATAAGGTAGTCTAATGGCTGCATATAGAATACCCAAGGCCTAGTGAAACAAGGCTGTTAGTAGCATTATTAGATATCTGATTCAACACTATCAAAAACCTTCTCACCCCCATTTGCACTGTGTTCCTATTCAGTGGTTTACTTTTGTGTTAGGGATGAAGTGACTGTTGTCTGTGATCTTACATCCCCGCTGAAATGAAGATGTATAGTGTGCCAGTACTTAGAAGGCACTTCCCACTCTGAGTGGGAGCTTCAACTGAGAGTTCAGGCGTCCTTTTGTCACAATCAGTGATGATTTTGTATAAGGGTTCTTGGAGGCCTTTGAGAAGCATTCACTAAGTCTTCTTCAATCCATACAGTTTCTTCACTTGAAATGATTACATACGCACAGTCTAGGGTCCACAATTAACTTATTGTCACCACTGCAAAACGACCAAAAAGAAATATTTCTTACCGGCCATTAAACTTTATTGTGCATTGTTTCTTCTAATTGGTTAAACTATAAAAAAACAGAATATTTATTTAAAAATCTGAATTGCTTGAAGTTGCCATTTTAAGACATGGCAGATGAGACTAACCAAGCGGTTTGCAGAGGCTGTCTGTCTGAGCCATGTCTTTGTAATTCAGGTGGAATATTATCGACTAGACATATTGACCAGGACCCTCCTCTCTTGTTAACACAGGTCGCAGATTGCTTGTTTCTATGGTTACAATTAAAACAGGAGCAACTGGTAGCATTTAAGAGCGAGTCCCCTGTCATTCTGGCAGACGATGGTTTCAGACAC
Source organism: Botia almorhae (assembly GCA_036877575.1). Taxonomy (NCBI): domain Eukaryota; kingdom Metazoa; phylum Chordata; class Actinopteri; order Cypriniformes; family Botiidae; genus Botia; species Botia almorhae. The sequence goes on from JAZGTJ010001861.1 coordinate 26,319, forward strand.
TTCAGCTCTCATCAAGACTTGTTGTGGAAAAAGATCCTTCCTAATGTCTTTAAAGCAGCGTGGCAGTTTTTAGCATGTCATAGCATTAATGATCATATTAGGGCATTAGCAGCATCGCGTATGTGCCTTTCTGATTATCAAAGAGTAGCAATGAATCATAAGGTTACTAAGGGTGCATAGGAATTCAGAACAACACACAATTTAGAAGCAAGAAGGCAACAAATATGAGAGGTTGCTCATAAGCCGTTCTCCCTTCACTGCATTGCTTTTAACTTAACTTTAACTTTGGGATTCATAAAATAATGTCTTTGTGTGTATTCTAAAACATAACACAAGACCTTCTTTAAAGAATTTCTGTGGACGCTCCAAATGCACGCGATGATTTACACTGTAAACAAATTTGTGCTAGGACATTATTAATTTTACATTTCCATTAACCCTAAAACACAACAAACACAGTGCAAAATTAAAAAAAAATCAGCTGTAAAAAAAAACAATACAGAAACTTCCTTCAAATGAATACAGTACATTGTGCTTTTTTTTACTCTAGACAGACCGCACTGTTTCTTCATATTGAATTTCTACTGCTTTGTTACAATCAGTCTGCGATTGAATCCATCTGACATTTCCCGGCTGTAACCTCTCGTCCCATGAACCTTTTACTAACAACAGGTGTCCCTATTCAGGCCCTGATTGCTGAGATCAGGGCTATTTCATAGCATGCAGGTAATGAAACTGCCTTTACCTCTGCAGCATCAGCCAATAACTTCTTTTATTGAATCACAGTGTATGAAAATCAGACTTACAGGATACATTATTCCTCGATATTTTCTTAAATGATAGATGTTTAGCAGTTAATAATCCTTGATTAGAAAGCCAAAAGATTGTCATAAGCGCTTAGTTTGTAATTTGGGAAGCTTTTCTAGCTCCTAAAATCATACGAAGTCATATTAAAAAGTCATTAATATATTAAATGATGTGTTTAAACTAAAATGCTTGAATAAACGCAGCAAACTTATAATATGGCTTTAGTTCAGGCAGTTTGTCATTTATTACTGGGTAATATCATAAAATGCACAGCCGCAGTGCATAAAGCTCAACTCTCTTACCAGAGCCATAAAATTGTTCACTGATACTGGACCATCAGCACTAATGGCTGTTTAAGAGCGCTCAATCTTCAGCTCTGTGCTAGCATGACATGGGCAGGACTTTGATCAACCTCAGGCCTCATCCGCTGAGCCATCTGTGGCTGCTCATCTTTTGGAGAGGCTCTTTGCTGCGTGCAGGTGGGCTGGAATGGAAACTCTGAAGTTTGTGTTCCTTTTAGCCCCGTCTGCATGATGAACGCTTGGCCATTTTTAGCAAAGGATGTTGCTCACTGCATGTACGGTCCACAAAAAAACAAATAATGAACATAACACTGAACAAGCAGACAAACAACTGAGCTGACTTTATCCAGAATGTGCAGTCAGTCTGCAGAAGTACATTACTTCTAAGTGTTAATTATAAACATTACTGTTTATGCTGTGTGGACACTTTCACAGGAAAGATACAGAAAGTAATTTTCACCTGTATATTACCTTGATCATTTACATTACTTTGTTTTTGATGTAAGGCGGGAACCTTCATCCAAAGCAACTAATGTAATTAGTTTTACATTAGTTTAATTAGTGTAATTTATTATGTGTTTTTCTAAGGAAATTAAACCGATGACCTTGACATTGCTACATTCATGCTCTACTAGTCAGGCTAGGGACAGTTATGTAGCAAATATTTAGCACTGGACTGGGTACAAATGTTTAGCACTGGACTAAATATCGTAATGTTAAAAACCGTATTTTAAAAATAATTACATTAAAGACATCTGTGGATTCATATGAATGTCGAGACTGGCATATCTGCACTAAATTATGATTCGTCTGCTTGGTTTGTGACTACCTGTCAAGCTATATGTAGCTCAGTAAATCTAGTGATCTTCCTGGAAACAGCACCCGGCGTTGTCATAGAAAGTGTTGATAACCTACGGTCTGTTCTCAGTAACTTACTGTAGTATGATGCGGGTTATTGGAGTCTTCACGTTTTTTTTGGTTCAAGGTTTATTTCTTATTGTGTTCTGTTTTTGTGCAGGCAACATTCTTAATCTGTCACTGTCACATTTCATTTGCACATTTCATTTGCACAGATAATGTATTTCATGGATCAGGGGTCTGAAGTTTAGCATGAAATCGCACACATTCTGAACCGTAGCGCCTTGGTAAATACGTAAAAAAAAACTTTGGTTGCCATGGAAACTGTATCTAAACAAACTTCGTTGATCAAGGTTGCTAAAGAAAAGAAAAAAGATTTCTCCCGCTTTCTCTCTCTCCTACAAACACAAACAGACACATTCGGAACGAATAAATTGCATGTAAACATTTGTACAGTTAGAATATAATCTTACTTTGCTTATACTAGATAAAAGTTGAATCTTTACTGCCTTCTATATTTCATACTAACATTTATATCAGAGCAGAGAGTTTAAGAGTGTGTTCAACCCCTGAATTAGTTAGAGCTTAAGTTTATAAGATCATATTAATCAATGGCTTATGACTGATTAAGGTTATTTCCACTGAATGGAGCAGTTAACTGTTTTAATAATTCTGTCATACTTTACTCACCATCAAGTTGGGCTATTTTTTCCTATGTAATATAAAAAAAGCCACTTAAAGCTCCAGGACTCAAAAGCTTTATATAAACAATCCATATAACTTGTGCACTATATTCCATATTTCCTTTTTTTATTATCATATTCTATTCATCTATTTTACTTATGATTCTTGTATACAGTAGCTTGAAAGAAATAATTTTAAAAATGCATTAAAGACATCAAAGGCAATTAAGACGTCAATTAACTGATTGACCACTATGTGTTGTCCCTTCACACAGCTGTGTTCCTCACTGGGGTTTAAACTCATAAACCCTTACATGAGGTTATGAAGCACAAGCATTTGTGCTTGAGCTTGTGACCGTACCACACAAACAACACCTGCTTATGTCTCTTAGCAACGTGAGAAGAAAGGAAAAACAATATCTCATCCTCATGAACATTAATGCTTATTGCATCCATTAATGTGATTAGAATGTAAAAAAACAATGATGAAGAGCAAACAGGAACATGAAACGGTTCCATTAGAGTTCCTGGTGGCGACCTGGAGACCCTTAGACACACATTTAGTTCTGAAAGTTGGTGGGAGATAAACAAACTTGGTAGAAGCATCTGGATTGTGCTGAGCCATTTTTATTTCATTCCATTTGTTTTTGTTTACCATCTAGAAAGAAGAAATTATTAACAACAGAATCACAAAATTATACAACAAAAGCAACATCTGTTCCATTAGTCCTTCATGGTTCCATTCTCTCTCAATATTTCCATCTGTTCAAACACATTTTCCTGTGAACATTTTATCGAGTTCACCAAATGGGCTAGTTCGAAAAAACATGTGAAAATAATTATACATAGACTTCCTTACTATTGTCCGGGGCTAGTTGTCATACAATTTGATCCAATTAATATTTCTCAGGGTCCACATTTTTTTAATGGAAATAATCTATCTCGTTTACATTTGTTGCAGATTGTTAATAATCTATGTAATTTGTAATGGCCTTTCAGACAAAATTAAGAAATCATGAAAATATGTAAACAGTCAATAAAAATGTAATTAATAAATTGTATAACATGTCAACATAAACACAGCCTAAAACACAACAGATGCCCCAATACATTGTGACGGTCTCCATTACGTGTAGGTTCGCGCATACGCGTGTATTTATATGATCACTGTACATTTGACGCCCACATAATTATACACACAACCTGGTCAAACTAATACGGTTTTCCCATCGTACAATTCTCACGTCAACAAATAAAATCTTTACATATTCTGGGAAACTTCGATTCTCCAGAGCTTTAGATATTCTTTATTGGCTGTTGAGCTCTCTCACATCTGTGTGGTGAACGCGCAAGCATCAGTATAAATGAAATACCCGAGACTCCAGTAATGAAGTTTCACGCGAACCATCTCATATCATTTTCACTGTTTTCCCGACACGAATGTTCATGATTTGCTTTTTCAATTCGTATGACATGTAGAAGAATGTTGAGGACATACTGGCGCAGGCTTTCTCTTTAAGATCACAGTTTTCCACTGACTGCTTTGCACTGTTTCAGATGGAGACTGTCACATGAGGTCTGATGTCATACGGGACGAGCGGCAGAGGCAGCCGCGCTAGTAAGGTGGCAGTCATCAGTTGAATAGAAACGGGCAAAAGAAATCAGCGCATTGCGCACAGGCGTCATTTGTTGTTATTTGAAACCTCTGGATTTTCATCTCAAATTGGCAGCTTGCGGCTTCAAAAAAGGTAAGACTTTTCTATTTGCTATTTTGACAACTATGCAAAGAAAATCTTGTGAATTCCTACTTATTTTTATTTATTTATTCTTAATAATTACTGATTGACAAAAAATAGGTTGTAAACACCTGGCAGTTAGCTTTGTTTTCTTTGTTATGTTATATTTTCTTATTAATCACAGCTTTATATATAATTTATATAAACAAGCATTTTTTGTCAACTTTTTTGTGAACAGTAAATAATTTAGACGCGAGCTTTAATTCTGTTAATGAACAGGAGATGGACAGCAACGTGGTGCATATTTTTAAGGAAGACAAATGCCCCTCTGCTCACCCTGAAAAGTGTCTACCCAACTTCACATGGCAGTCCGCCGTCTCGGACATATATAACTATTCGCTGAATGAAACCTGGGCGAACGAACAGGAAACGATGTCCCCCATCATTCCGATTATCACTGCTGTGTACTCCGTGGTGTTTGTTGTGGGACTAGTGGGAAACTGCCTTGTAATGTATGTCATTATAAGGTAAGAAAAACTATTATCTCAATGTGTGTTACCTTGTACTTATGATCAGAGTTTACGGGAAGTTCTTTTAATAACGGATGACAGGATTTAGTTATGGACTTTGTGTAAAGCTACCGATGCGATGCGTTGGTTAATAGAGCCGTGCGTTTATGGGAAACATGGTCAAGGGTCCAAGCATAAATCAGCAGTCAGCACTTTGGCGCCCCCCGATGGACTTAGGAACGCTTACTGCCGTCAAAATTACCTAAACAAATGAGATCGAGAGCCGCAGAACATTTTGCTTTTAAAATAATACAACTTTTAGCGATAGACTGTTAAAAGTAACAATAGTTTTTAAATGGTCATTTCTTAAGTTTTGACACTGCAAATGTGATAACAGAAAACAGATGGATTTAATATATAATCTGTGTGTCATATAATGCCTCCTTTCGCATTCTTTTAACTATAAAATGGGAGAGGTTTGGTTGCACATGGAAATCCAATGTAAATGTAGTACTTATCGTTTATTTTGACACTCTGTGACTTTGTGGGCAGATACACTAAAATGAAAACAGCCACCAACATCTACATCTTCAACCTGGCTGTGGCTGACGCCCTGGTAACCACCACCATGCCCTTTCAGAGCACAGATTACCTGCTCAACTCTTGGCCGTTTGGAGAGGTGGTGTGCAAGGTTTTCATCTCCATCGATTATTATAACATGTTCACCAGTATCTTCACGCTGACCATGATGAGTGTTGACCGGTATGTGGCCGTCTGCCACCCTGTCAAAGCCCTAGACTTCCGCACACCAGTGAAGGCTAAGATCATCAACATCATCATCTGGGTGCTGTCTTCAGCTGCTGGGATCCCTGCAATGGTGCTTGGGAGCACTCAGACAAACAATGGTACATGTTATGTGTTCATAGCAGCCAACAATTATATCTATATCCATCTATCTATATATCTATCCATCTATCTATCTATCTGTCTGTCTAGATACTGTTTAAAAATGACCACAGAGTGATGCCTAAAGAAACTAGATGTTAAAATGCCACAAGAACATTTTTTTGCATACACAGTTATATACAGTTATATACAGATATACTGTATATATAGGTAGATCATAGGACAGCCAGTTCCAACGATGTATTTGTTGTTCCTGCCCAAAGTGGCCACACATGATTAACTTGCACTCATCTCTGTTAATAATTAACTGTTTATAAATCTCCTGTGCAGGCACAACAGAGTGTGCTTTACAGTTTCCAGACCCGTACATCTACTGGGACACACTGATGAAGATCTGCGTCTTTATCTTTGCCTTTGTGGCTCCTCTCCTGATCATCACAGTGTGCTACACACTCATGGTCCTGCGTCTCAAGAGCGTACGTCTGCTCTCGGGCTCACGGGAGAAAGATCGCAACCTGAGACGCATCACTCGCCTGGTGCTGGTCGTGGTTGCAGTGTTTGTGATCTGCTGGACACCCATACACATCTTTATCTTGGTCAAAGCTCTCGCACCCGGAGTGCCCGAGACCACAGCGGTCATGGCTGCCTACTTCTTCTGTGTGGCGTTGGGCTACACCAACAGCAGCCTCAACCCCATCCTGTACGCTTTTCTGGATGAGAACTTCAAGAGGTGCTTTAGGGATTTCTGCTGCCCAGGCCGGACAGCAGGTGATGGGCACGCTGTTAGCCGGGTGAGAAGCACACTCCGTGAACACACATGCCCCGCAGAGGGCAAAGGGGACGGAGGCCACGGGCGACCTGTATGACTAGTCGTGGAGATGTCCTCCTTTCATGGTCGAGAAGACTCAAATGACCTGGGACTGACACAGATAACCACTGCCATCTGAGGAGGGCCCAAAGCAGAGCGATCAGGCCCTATAAAGGACCCAGACAAAGGGGGCAAAACATCATATACACATTTTTAGGTTCTGAGCTAATTGTTATCAGCTTAATCAACTGTTTATTAATTGTTTTCTTGAAAGGCAAAGAAGTCATTGACCAAAGATGGTGTGATAATAGTCCTGTTTTGCTTAAGTAGACAAAGTGTAGCCTAAAAACAACAAACAAAAAACAACATTTGTATGCATCTGTTTGCAAATTGTCAGATAGGCCTTTGTTTTGGATTGTGCAACAGTCTTATTTTAGATTTTAAAAATCAGTGTACAATAATCGAAGTGTCACGTAATTATCACTCAGGAAACTTTAAGTCTGAAATGGGTAAATATGTTTTTTTAAAGAAAAAGCTGAATTACTCTACACCAATATATTGGTGTAGGATTATAGTGAGTGTAGTTTTTTTTTCAAACGTACTGTCAAAGTGCTTTATATTCTTTATAATTGATTTATATTAAAATGTTGTTTAACCTGTTTGAAGTTCCTTGTGGCTAGTTTACACACTGCTAAAACAAACACCAACATTTTACTGGTTGTTGGGTTTTGCTGGATCAGTGTATTAACCCTTCCGGTGTTTGACAGTTATGCTAAATTCAGTTCAAATGAAAGTTACATTTGTTAACATAATAAATCCAACAGCTGTGTTTAAAATGTTGGTTAAATGGGGTTTGATGAACTAGCACTTCGAGGGAGTGACAAATGTTCGTCTCTAACGTGATGTGCAATGATAATTCATGTTAAGTATTAATTTAAAACTTTACTATTATCGATAAAACAGCAAATCTTGTTTTTATGGTTTTGGGCATAGGGCTTTAAAACAACCGACTAAAGAACTGAAGTTATTTTGTCAGGTTGTTCATAATACACTGTATCATAATTTCTCTATAAAAAAGATGAACATTTCAAGGAAAAGTCTCCAAAGCATGTTTAACCATGATCTTTCAGTGTAATAATGTTTATGTAAATACAATTTATGATATGATTAGATGTATCATGATATGATTGCAGTGCAGAACAGAACTATTTATCAGAACTATTTATCAGTAAAATGTCTCAAGCTAAGCACAGAATGTATACAGAATACAGAATGTATATGTGCCAGGTGCTGTATGCAGTTATGGTATTAATATTATTGATGTAAAAGTTGATTTTCTGTAAGCATTTCTAATGTTGCATTTAGGTGATGTGTATGGTGTGTTTTCACAAAGCAAGACACCTGAGAAAACCTGATGAAGGCCATTCTGACATAGATGGCTTCAGGAGTTCTTCTTTTAGGATATTTGTGTTCTGTTTGTGTGTGTGACTGGATGGAAAACTCAGTGTTCACTCAAATATATATATTATGACATCATCAGTACTCTATTGTCACTGCAGTATTAGCGATTAATTGCAAAAATGTTGTTCAAATGTAATGACCTGTGTGCCTTTGGTTTTTCATGGTTAATCTATTTTGATGACATCATTGTTTACACTCTGTTTATCTTTGATGCTTTGCAGTGTGATATACAGGACATACAAATGCAAAGAAAAACAAGCTTCTGTTACTTGAATTCACTGAACTTTCAGTGATGTGCTTGTAATGTTGTTCACGAAATGTTAAATATAAGTTTGCAGTTTAGCTTGTGATTTAATATGTGCATTTTTTAAAACACTTATTTGAAATGGAATCGAAATGAGCTTTGCTATGGCATCAAATTGCGTCTTGCTTGTATAATATTACCTGTATTTAAAAATGATATTGTCAATAAATGAAACGATGACTGTCAGTGGCATACGTTAGTTAATAAATATGGGATAAACAATGAAAAGTCAATGTCCATTTATCCATCGTGGTTGAATGATCACGGAACACAGAAAAGCAGATGAGAAGAGAGTATCAATGAAACAAAGGCAGTATTGCCATGGCAACCCATTGTGCATCATATAGCTAAATTCAGCCCGCAAGACACATTATTTTTTCCACACCTTGGAAGTGTGTCAATGTAATGAGAACATATTCAAGACACAGAAGACACAAAGAGGACATAATTATGACAGGCTTTGAAATCACTGAAAATTGCTTCTGATATCGGTATTCATTAAAAAACATGATTCACAATCCATAAACTATTTTATTTAGTAATACTGTTATTTTAATAAGAATGTTATGAAATGACTATATAACAGTCACTGGATATTATTATTGATTAATGTTTTTCATGCACTAAACTTGAAATAAAATGTTCCTCTAGATCCACAGCTGGTTTCACATTAACACTTCAGAGAAGCTCCTTCAATAGTTAGTTAATTCTAGCTCTTCGTAGGGCTGATGGTGTTGCCATGGTAGACTTTAATGGATAAACATAGTGCTTCAAGGCCACTCTGGGTGAATGTGAAATATTTTTTTGTCAGCCTTATATATGTAATGTGTGCCTTGTTCACACTTCTATATAATTAATTTCCTTTGAGGTGTATTGGGTCTGAAGACAAGAGTTTAGTGTGCAAATAAAATTGACTTATCAGTCTTTATACTCATCATTGCCTTTCATATTGCTCTACTAATCTACCATCTTTCATGCCTGGAAAGGAATTTTATTTGTCATTAACAGGACACATAACAAATAATATGTAAAACAATGTTACTATTTCCTGTCACCTATGCTGGTTCGAAATGAATAAGCAAATAAACAAGCAAACAAAAATGCGTAATTCTATTACAAATTATATTAAGCAGTGCATTATTAAGCATTTATAATTTAACGTTTTTATTTTTACACAAAGACAAAACAAACAAACTACTATACAGAATCATGTTTTAAAATAATTACACAAACAAATGATAATAGTAAGATAAAGGTCACAAAAATCGGAATACGTTTCGGATAAGGATATATAAACTTATTTTAATAGTCAACAATAAGTTCTAAATTATAGTGCGTTAGTAAGACTTAACGGTGAGAATCTATGGGTTATTTGATGATGACTTTTATTATGATGTTTGTATTCTACGACCAACCGGAACAAGCCCAGTGTAATACTGAGTATTTAAATACCTTTACAATTCGCTTACAAATCAGCCCCGGCAAAAATGAATCGGATTTTTGGTCGCAGCAAGCAGACGCCAACTCCTAACCTGTCGGACTGCATAGGCAATGTAAGTACTTTTATAAAATCTGTGAATCGTCCTGGTTTTCGGATGTCAGACTTGGATGCAGTAAGTGCAGTGATGCATCGTGGATGCTGTGTAATGCTGTTATAGGTGGATACGAGGATAGAGTCAATCGATAAAAAAATAGCAAGAATCGACGCGGAGCTAATGAAGTATAAGGACCAGATGAAAAAGATGAGGGATGGACCTTCAAAAGTGAGCATCAGAGACGCAAGTTGACATGATCTCAACATTGCAAAATTATGCAAACTCTTACCCTTACTTCGTGTAATCATAAGCAATTCTGTAAGAGCGAGATACAATCTCTTTACAGAGTACAGTACAACAGAAGGCGATGAGAGTGCTGAAACAAAAACGAATGTGAGCTATTGACCTAATAATATACATATTTCATTTCACATTCATAAAAGATAAAAGATTCATATATTTTCTGATTAAATAAGTAATGCATGAAATAAAAGTTACATTTTTGTTTTTATTGTATTGTTTAGGTACGAGGGCCAGAGAGATCAGCTTGCCCAACAGTCATTTAATATGGAACAGGCCAACTACACAATCCAGTCTTTGAGAGACACCAAAACAACAGTAAATACTTTGTAACTGTTTCACTTTACTGGTGCCCATTTCATATTTATATGTTATTTTTCTACCTATTTGGTTTATTTGGTATGTAGGTGGAAGCGATGAAGATTGGAGCAAAAGAAATGAAGAAAGCATACAAAGAAGTGAAGATGGACCAGATTGAAGTGTGTGGAATGTTGATTTTGATAATAACGTTTTTATAATAATGTTCTTTGATTCATCATCAATGGGGACAAAAAATAACATCTCATTTTCTGGCTGATAGGACCTGCAGGATCAACTGGAGGATATGATGGAAGAAGCCAATGAGGTTCAAGAAGCTCTTAGTCGCAGTTATGGCACACCTGAAATTGATGAGGATGAACTGGAAGCAGGTAGTTGCATTTGTGTGTGTGTGTGTGCGTGTGCGTGCGTGCGTGTGTGTGGAGTTTGGAGGTTTAAATGTTTCTCCATGTATCAGAGTTGGATGCTCTTGGAGATGAGTTACTGCTGGATGATGACAGCTCTTATCTAGACGAGGCTTCATCTGCACCCTCCATTCCTGAAGGAGTGCCCAGTGACACGAAAACCAATAAGGTACAGATTGCATTACTGAACATATAAATGGCAATAGATATGGGAAAACTTTTTCTATATTATTTAAAAACTTACCAGAGTTAGTTTTCGTGACATTTGTTTCACTGTATTTATTCCTATTTGTGTATTTGTCAGGATGGAGTTCTGGTTGATGAGTTTGGCCTACCACAGATCCCTGCAACATAGGGAAGCAGTTATGTGCTCAGTGTTTTGTTTACATGTGATGAAGGAAGTTTTCTTGCTGTCTTTGCTGGTATATGGTACTGAAAGTGTTTTCATTGGCCAGTCTAACACATGACATTGTAACTGTTTCTGTTAATTGTGTTTAACATAATTACTTTCTCGCTCCATTAGACTTGGCATGCAGCTGCTTTACTCAGATTCTACCTGCTTGATAACAAGAAATCATATTAGTGGGAGCAGAAAACATTACAGTAAACCTGTAAGTCAAAAGTATGGCAAAGGCTGGCCCAGGCAAGAGCTGGCCCAGGAGGCCGAGGTGGACCTGGACCAACCCAGATGTCCATCACTCTTAGCCAAAGTGCTAAATGTGTTTCTCGATAAATAAATAAATAAATAAATACACCTTTTAATTGCAATCTAAACTGCAAATTTGTCAGTTGGTCTGCGTTTGCTGCACCTGACAAGCTCTGAAAGCTATTTGTTGATATAGTGACAGAATTATTGTGGCTGCTGTTCAAGCAGAAGAAATTTCAGCTCCGTGGTTTGCACTGTAAAGCAAGCCAGTCTCAATGGAACAAATATTGTTTGAATGTTTTACATGACCTTAAGTATGGTTTTGTCCATAATATATTCTATCAATGAATAAAATATAAAGATTTGTCTTTAACAAATTTACTTTTGCAATGTGTTAAATATTCATGTAAAAGGCACCACTACGGTCTAAAAGACGAGTTCAATAAGTTTAATAAAATATGGTATTTCAAAATTGTGGAGTTGTTTCTTTTTTGTGGGGAAATTTGGCTATTAATTAGTAGTAACATATTACAGAAAAAGATTATATGCCAAAGTCTAATACTGACCGATAGCGTATATTAATTTAATACTGTACTCAAACAGTCGTGGGATATGAAATAACGCGAGGAGGCGTGACGCGCATAAAAGCGTCACTTCCTGTTGCAGATGTACGCACGGTAAAGTTGTGAACCGATAGCTAACAGTGCGCAGAAATGTCGGAGAACACTTTGACAGTGACAGTTGCTTATGGTAAATATATTTTACCACCTTTAACATTAACAACCCTGAGATATATCGGAAGTAAATGTTTTGTGGATGTTATAAGCTTTATAAGGTAGCTTTCAAAATGAAGCTAGCTACCTGTAAATGAGCGGATCATCAGCCATTTGTTACCGTTAGTAAAATATTTAAGTTACTAAATTACTGTAGAATGTTAGGTTAATGCATCGTCTTATTAAGGTTGGGATAAATAAAGGCTGAAATCTCAGATTTCCTCAGACTTAAGTAATAAACGTCATCTGCCCATGATGATTTATCCTGACTGCTCTTATCTCAGGCGCGACCAAACACAGCATCACTTTAACAGCACAAGATGGAAAAGAGCCATTATTAAAGGATTTGTGTGAGGCCCTCACAGAAGCCACAGGAGTACCAGCACCATCCCAGAAAGTTATATTTAAAGGTAATATGTTATGCTTTAGGCAATAGGCTGTTTCTGTGCTTCCTGTGCTGGTATCTTGGTTCTCCCGTTAATGCTTTCCTGTGTTTTGAGTGTACACTACAGTAATTATCAAAACTTGACGTTTGTGTTTCTCAAAGTTTGTGAACACTGTACGTTGAACGTTAGAATCTCTGTATTCATGGAACTGTAACTGTGTGTATTATCTTACATGGTATGTCGTATGTCTTCTCTGACTGAAGGGAAATCATTGAAAGAGATGGAGGATTCTCTGTCCAGCTTTGGAATAAAGCAGGGTTGTAAACTAATGATGATTGGAAAGAGGGTAAGATGTCTGTTTACTAATGTGTAAGGACTGTATCGTCTCTCGGTTGGATTAAGTCAAACAAGCTACTGTTTTATTTTTATAGAACAGCCCTGAGGAGGAAGTGGAACTCAAAAAACTCAAAGACATCGAAAAAACAGTGGAACAAACAGCTAAAAAGCTTGAGAAAGTGGATGGTGAACTTACAGGACTTAAGAATGTATGTGACATGTTTAAACTCTCTCTTTTATAAAGGGTTAGTAATTATGCCCGTTTCATCAATTAAGGTATGATTTTCAGGGTTTTCTTGCAAAGGAGCTGCAAGCCGAGGCTCTTAACAAACTGGACCACAGGGTGAAAGTTGCCTCTGAGCAGTTCGTGAAGATCCTAGAGGAAATTGATGCACTGGTAATTTATGGTTTTTGTTCCTTCATTCTTTAGTAAGCAGAGTTGTATTATTACTGAATGTATAATGCACTGAAACATAACTTAACTGCTGTTGTTCAGTAAACTTGACCTGGTTATTTTCTTGTTTATTTGTGACCTATAATGGCATTAATGAAGTGCAACATTGTTTACAGAGTTTGCCTGAAAGCTTCAGTGATTGCAGGATGAAGAAAAAAGGACTTGTGAAAACCGTTCAGGTATGAGTCTTACTTACTTACTAAATGTGTTATTAATTTTAATTTTTTTTATAATTATTATTATGACATTTAACTCAGACTTTTTCAAGTTTTACCATCCCTTGTTTCAAAACGTATCTTGTGTTTATTTTCTTCATGCACAGGGGTTCTTAGCTCAGTGTGACAAAATTGAAGCTGGAATATCAGATCACTTGGCCAAGATTCAGACTAAAAGTTTAGCCTTAGCAGAGTGAACATGAATTAAGACCGACGTCAGTACTTACTGAAGCTGCTCTGTGAGCAACAGGAGAAAAACCCACCCGAGCTTTGACACTGGCACTGCAGTTCACCAACAGCCCATGACCTACACATGCCAATTAAAACAATTTTGAAACTGTTTTCCTTTAAGTGAAGATATTTAATGTGAAGTGTTGGAAACGCTTAAGGCTGTGCCAGGATATTTGATTTATCCAGTGTATTGACCATCTTATCAGGCTGAACCATCAGCCTCACGTCTTTGTGACTAGTTTTACAGATGATTGATCCATAGTCTGTCTCAATTTGAAAAGTAACAATGGTGCTGTAAAAACGACCCTGTAAAATTAATTAAATTATAATTCATATCTTTTTAGTTGTTAGCAGTTATTTGACTTTTCACTCTGCACGAAACAGTATTGTAAAATGTAAGATTTGGGTATAAATAAATGAAGTTTTTCTATTTATGAAGAGAGTGGGTGTATTTAGATAGCTCTTGTTTTTATCATTAAGTCTCAGGGCATCTGGTGGTTCACTGCAATGTTGTTTTGTAAGGAAATTAAATAAGACAACATCCTATCATTGTCTTTCCAGTAATTTAACAACTTATCTCCTGTGGTTGTCTTATTAATATTCTATACATGAATTTAATTCTTGTAAATTAACTCATTTTTAGCTAAATTAAACTTAATTTCTTATTCTACAATATGAGGGATGGGGAGGGGCCACTGCCTTTAATTATCAACCAGCCCTCATTCTGTAATGAAAATTGGATGACCGACATACCTTATTTCAAATGGTTTATTAATTACAAAATGTAAATCCAGCTAAAGCTCCAGACATATATAACTCAAGTCATATATCCAGTATTTATTTTTCAACATTTACATACCACAATGGAATTCACTCTGAGGTTTATCACAGATTGCTAGTTTTTGTGTATATTATAATTATGTACAAGTCTAGACTGTGTAAGAGAAGGTCCATAAGTAAAGTCAAATGATCTTGCCTTGCTGATTTATGTATGCCCTTGCACTAGCCCATGAATGTGGTAAAAGGAAACATTTAAACATAGTATTACAGTGTAGTTTTCATTCGTTTCAGTAGTGCCCTGTCCTAATCATCTTTGTCTTTGGCGCCGTGCTTCAATATGCGTGTAAATTCCACATAGTTGAAGTTTCCTTTCTTGTCAATAGGGGCCTCTCTGAAAAGCTCATCTACTTCTTCATCTGTGAACCTGTCTCCCATTGTGGTTAAGAGCTCTCTCAGGTAGTCCTCCTGAATGAAACCTAGGACCAAATATTTAGAAAATGAGTCCATGAAGTTATATATAAAATGAAGAGTGAAGGTCACAAAAGTTTTGTTCTATACACCCTAAAAAAATAAGTCACCATAGATGTTAACCAAATACAAAGCTAAATTACTGTAACGTCACATTTAATTAATTTTGGTGATGGACTTAAAGATAAAACACCACAAAATACCAGTGTTCTTTGCTATTTAATGTTAATCATTTGTTAATGCCTACCTGTGCCCTCTTCATCGAAACAAGCAAAGGCATTTTTGATAACATCTTCAGGATCTGTTCCATTAAGTTTCTCTCCGAACATTGTGAGGAACATTGTGAAATTGATGGGACCAGGAGCTTCATTCATCATTGCTTCGAGGTATTCATCTGTAGGGTTCTTACCTGGCAATAAAATTACAGCCTGTCAGTTGATCAATGTCGGACCGAGAGTTAAGTTTAAAAGAGTTTACATTTTAACCTGAACACCTTTACTTTGTCCTTACCTAATGAGGCCAACATGTCATGCAGATCCTCTTTATCAATGAAGCCATCACGGTTCTGATCAATCATGTTGAAAGCTTCCTTGAATTCCTGGATCTGTGACTGGTCGAACATGGCAAATACATTTGAGGTGGCCCGCTGGGGGCGCTTTTTGGTGGTTTTTCCCTTTGCCCTTTTGCTAGACATTTTGACAGTTCTGTGCTGTTACAACTGAAATAAAAACACATTGCTTGTTAGGCTTGCACATTACCAACAGTATAAGCGTTTTTAGGATTTTATAAGCGTATTTAAGAACACGGTATGAAAAACAAACCCTCACATACGAAAATACAAGAAAAGATCCTGCCTCCACTAAACGAGATACTTGATTTCTTTATCATGCGTTTATTCAACACTTATTTTAACCATACCAATGAAGTTATTTAAAAGCTAAACTTTAAGAACGAACAGCTGTATATCTAAGACTATATATAATTTTGTTATGCTAACTGCGTTAACATTAGCTGAGCAATAGACTAGCTAGCTAGTTACTGTACGTTACAAACAAGTCTCATCAGTCAGATGACTCATCTGTGGTCATTCGCGCACATTCAGACATAATGTCTTTGTAAGAGCATTAACGGTTAATAAGCAAACTAAAATTGTTCACATGAAGCAGCAAAACTACTAAAACCAAGCTAGAAAGGGGAGCTGGTTTCTTTGTCTTTAGTAATAACTGACAAATGTGGAAAGATATAAACCTATAACGTCAGACACAACACACAAAAACGGAAATAAGTAACAGGGACACGGTGCCATAAATGTATAATTAAAAAAATTATACGTACCTATCTCGGTAACAAAAAAGGCAGGACACCTCAACAACGGCTGCCACGCTAAAACCTTACAACACCCCTCCTACGTTTAGTGCAATGGGAAAGTCCCATTGACATATCATAACATCACAGACTGGAATAGTCCATGAGTTATTCTGTGGGGTGGGTCCAAATTATCTTATGGGAAGAATGCCAAAATAATTCCTAATAGAGATGATGAAATGTAACGGGCGAGTTAACGGGTGTTTTATTGCTGTTAGGTTTAGCTCTAGTTCCGGCACTAAAATTAAGATAAATTGCAATGTAAACAGCATTGAAAATAGTGTCAAAAAGTTGATTATTTAAACATTGTTTTTTACGCGAGTATTACATAAATCCAATATATGTTGTGTGTATTTTTAATAATACAGAGTTAAGAAGAGAACACTAAAAGAGACATCAACCCAACTTAATAAACGGTATGAGAGAAGGTAAATTAATCTTAAAAGGTTGAAACTGCTTTTTGTTGTATTTATGTTGAATTTGGCGCGTTACAGGTTTTTTTGCCTGCCTCTGTGTCAGGGTCTATATTTAGCAGGGCCAGTGGCCATACAAGGTCGCGCCTGTCCGCTGCAATCTGCAGAGTGGCAGCATTATTTTTACTCAGCGGAGTTCCGTCCTGTCGGCTGCTCATACCCGCCGCTGTGCCCGGATTCTCACTCACTGCCCATTTTTTGGATTTTGCTCCCGTATTGCACCCGTATTTTCCTGCAAGTTTGATTTTGGTAAGTGACAGTGTATTTACTGTAGAGGCTAGCCCTAGCCCTAATATAGAAAATTACTCAGAAGTTTTTAAAGGAATCACTAAATTGTCTATGTTGGGATTTACCAGCACAACAGACAAAAACTATTTATTGAAATTGCTTAACGTTTTTGTGTTGTATGTTAGACTTTGTAAAACTGTATGGTCATGTATAGTTATGTATTCTTTTAGTTGTCTTATTGATTTGATGTTGTGATGTTATTTTTAAGGTCCTTTAACTATACTCTTTTACTCATTTTATAAAAGAAAGTGTCTGATGAACTATTTTTGTATATGTAAACAAAGACAGAGTCAAAGGTACTAATGATGTATAATGACCTGTGTACAGTATTTATAAAAGGAGAGAGATAAGACAACCTTTGATTCTTCAAATATATGAAATATATTCTTGAGAAGTTTTGTTTTCTTTTAAATGTTGTGCATCTGAACTAATATTCAATGGGAATTGCACTTGAGGCTGCAAAGGAAGAGAGAAAGAGGTGCGTGGGACGATCATAAATCACACTCAAGATGTCAAGATCCTTAGAAATACAAAAGGGGCTGCAGCAACGGGACCTTGAGACGCACTATGAGAGCAGCTATCACCAAAGCTCCTTGTCGTCTGTTAGCCACCAGTCTTATGCTTCTTATGCGAGCGGCCATGGGTAAGAGGACAGAGGGGTCATGTGACCCTGCACCCATGCTGCTCTTAAGAATGGCTCCTGCAGTATAGATCAACCACTTACAAGTGCTGCTTTTCCCCTTTATAACACATTCCATGCTGCTTTCTAAAGACTTCTTTGGTTTTATGTGCATTGTGAAGGTTACACCATAACCCTTTCCTTCTAACCTAATGCTGTTTATTGTCCATCTGTTTAAACAGGTGTGTAATGTTGCTGTGATTTATTTCGGTGCTGGTTGGCACTTGGTTCAAGGTTTAGAACTCTTCATTTAAGATTTCTATTTTAAAATCCCTTCAGATTAAATAAATAGGGAAAAATCACAGAACCAAGGCTGCTAAGGAATTGGCAGTCATTGTTTGACAGAAGCTTTCAAAAGCTTTTTTTGTTTGTAATGACAGAAGCTTTTATTACTGTGTAGAGGAACTTGTGTGCTGTTGAGGACCGCTTGACTCAGTGGCAGGAAGAATTTGAACCTCAGTGGAAATGAATTTAAAGTATTAATGGTCTCAAAGATTAAATATAGTCATTGGAACTTGAAGCCACATTAGGTAGGCTAGACTGTTACTGTACAACAATTTGCTGTTTGGCTATTTGGGGGTGGAATACGGAGAAAATTACTCAGAACTGACACTGTGCAGTCTAAAATTGAGAATATGATAGTCTCATGGTAATTCAACGGAAGGCTTTTTAATAGCAGTTATTTATACAGCAATGGCCACCATTTAACTCTGGTGTGGTCTGAATCTTGTCTGATTTTCACAATTTTGTAGTTCATTTATTTTTTATGGTTGTAGAATTCTGAATTATTGTGAATATATGTAAATGTTTCTGACATCTTTCCATATTGTTTAGATAGCACTTTTAGTACTATTGTATGTATTGTATTCACTATGAAACATCCTCAGAATGACTGGAGAGTGCTGTAATCCAAAGATATTTTGTAAAAGTGTAAGAGATAAAAGGATCAGACTGGTATTCAATTAGGGCACTCTGCTTTTTCTCTAAACCCAACTAAAGCCCATAATACTGTTGGCAGCAGTAGATGAATTACAGGATCATTTGAATAACACCATGTTTATCTGATGTTATCAGATCATATGTGTTTTAAAGTTTCCCAGCTAACCATAATCTTTCTTTTCTTTAACATAAGTCAATATAGGTCATAAAAAGATATATAGAAAATATATATAATCCATTTCTGTAATAACAATGTGCTGTACAATAACAATATCCAAGAGGAAAGCTTTCACTCTTACAGAACAGCAAATATTAATTTGCTATTTCTAAACTGCTGCTTCTCTTTAAATAAAGGTTTTAATAAATGTTTAATATATTGGGTGTTTCTGCTAAATGTACCTCCACTAACACACTAAGATCCATTTTTGTGTGATTGTATTCCATCCAATTGTGTTAACCCTGCTTTAATATTAAACAGTTTTGTTTAAACTTTCAGCCGTTTGCTGTTTAAGTTTCAGAGTGTTTATCTTTGATGTTGGTTGACTGATGCTGTTTAGGGTCAAGACCTCAGTTAGAAGAAAGGAGAAGTTAAGCCCAGTTTGCAAAAAAGACAAGCGGGCTCATCTGGCAGTGGACAAAGAAAACGAGGTCATTGGCTACGTTGTACCAGTCTTTAGAAGCAGGTAACTGCAATAGACCTTAGTGCAATTAAGAAGTTTGTTAAAAAGGACATCAAGTTTTAATAAATTTTGATTTATGATTATGATTTTGCTGATAATTTATTTGTGAATGTTTTGAGGCTGATCATATTTATATTATTGAATCATGACAAAGTAATTGCAACTGAATTTACATATAATAAAATATGTGTTGTAATCTTAGGATTAAAGTCAGAAATGCTGCAATACTTAGATTAGAAGTTCTGTGTAATTATTCTCGAGGTGTTTTCTGTTACTGTCAGTTCTCCAAACCATTAACTTTCTAATTATGAATAACATGAATAAGCAGATAGTCATTAGATAGTGATAAAACATTGCTACATTGCTTTATTTAGAAACCGTAACAATATATACAGAATGTAATCAAAATATTAAGGTGTGTTAAATTGTGTTAATAATTTTAGGCCAGTTTGTACTTATTAGCTTGATGTTCTTTATCAGTCATTTAGCCACCCAGGAGCTGATGGAGACCAAGGAGGAGGTGAAGGAGGAGGGTGTGGGGTATGTTGTCATGAAGAACCTGTTCTCCAGAGATACCGACTTCAAGATGAGAATTCATAAGAAGACCAGGGAGACCACAGTGAGAGAGACTGCTGAACGCACGGCTCTGAGCAGAAAGGTTTGACCTAATACATTGTAATAAAAATGTTTTTTTTTTATCTTAAATTGGGTCTTTAAAGGGATAGTTCACGCAGAAATGCTCACCATCATATCATGCCATTCCAATTACATTGACTCTACATAAAATGAACGTAAACCAGAATTACAGCTGTCAGCTGCTAACATTCTGGTCATACAGGTTTGGAACAACATGAGAGTAAATGATGACAGAGTCATTTTTGTTGCTGTAGTTACTTTATTTTTTTACCTACCTATGTCCACAATATGTGAAGTGAAAGTTGGCGTATTTTAACAGATGTTACACATACTCAAGTCATTTTCTCATACAACAATTCCAACGGTTTCAGTATTTATATGATTATTTAACCCAGGGTTCTAATTTGTTTGCACATAAGATACACGAGAAAGATGAGTTCCAGAAGAAAATGAATCCAGACAGTTTGACTCACCCGCCAGAGTTCATCGTGAAACCTCGTGGCCAGACGGTGTGGGAGGGAAAGAGTGTGACGTTGCATTGCACTGTGGCTGGATGGCCCAAACCCCGCGTGGCCTGGTCAGAAACATCACGCGTAACAACTAATATATAACCTCAGGATAATAAAGTTCCAGTACAGTTCTGAATACATTTATGACATGTGGAGTCATAAGACCGTTGTTTATTTTAACTCTGATCTTTTGCCCTTCATCTAATTCTGCTTTCAGGTACAAAAACAATGTTGTAATTGATGCAAAGGCTCACCCTGAGAAATACACCATAGAGAGCCAATACAACATGCATTCTCTGGAAATTAAAAAGTAAAGAAACTTTGAGTTTTGTTACTTCTCTCAGCTCCAATGTGTCTTTACCATATTGCACTAAATGTGCAGATGTCTTTATTCTTTATTAATATCAGCGACATGAAATGGAAACTGGAATATATATTATATAATTTATTATATATATGATTAATAATATCTTCTACTTTAATATGGATTTCAGCTGTAATTTCACTGACACTGCTGAGTATCGGATCTCTGCTCTGAATATAAAGGGAGAAAGTTCTGCTTTTGCCTCCGTCATTATTAAAAGTGAGTATTTCTTAATTCAGTCAGCATAATAATAATGCCTTATGTATGCTTTGACATGCATGATCAAGGAATCCTGTGTTTTACTGGTCTGCGTTAATTGAGGTATGTTATGGATTTCATAACCTCTGCACATTGTGCTTAATTCATTCGGTGACTAGTCAATAGTTTTCTATTGAATATAGAATCTTTGCTTTGGGGTCTATACACTAGTAAGTGTGTAACTTACTTCAGGTTACAGCTGTTGCTCTCCTGAGGCCCTATTTTAAGGCCACTGCAGCACCTCAATTTGGCCTGTGCTACTTTAGAGTGACTATCTTTAGAATGCACTCTTTCGGCACAGCCTATTCAACTGTATTTTACCTGGAATATTTAGTACTGTATATGCCAGCTTTTTTGTAGCTCAGTTAACATAGCATTGAGCTAGATAATAATACGCAAGATAATGGGTTCACTTATTAGAGAATGCATAACCTCATAAAATGCTTGAATGTATAGCTGTAAGCTGCTTGGCGTAACAGCATCTGCCAAATGTAAATATAAACTTGTTGGGCATACTAGTAAGTAGTAAGTTGGTTACAGTATCCAGAGTGAAGCAGGATCTATTTGTAATGCAGTATATGATGTAACTGCATTTTCGTATTTGTTGTTTAAAATCATTTGTTTGTGTTCTGAAGGGTTCAAGGATGAAGAAGAGGTGGTCCAAAGACCTCGTAAGTTTCACATACCATATAATTCTTACATACTGTATATATATATATATATGTGTGTGTGTGTGTGTGTGTGTCGGTATATATATACATATACAAAACTCTTATTTTTCCTTCACGCTGTTTTTGTTCATGTTTATGTGCTCAGATGGTTACAGTCCTGAATATGGTGTCACTTTCAACACTACGATCATTGACAAGTTTAGTGTATCGTTTGGCCGTGAGGGAGAGACCATGAGTTTGGGCTGTACGGTCATTGTCTACCCCAATGTCAAGCGCTACCAGCCAGAGATTGTGTGGTACAGAAATGGTTGGTACTGTAAAAGCTCACTCCCAACTGTGCCGTGCAGTTATTGTCTAGCAAAATTGTCATAACACACTTAATTGAAGCACTTATATTATATAATTATATTATATAATTATACTGTATATCTTTACATAAGGTTTAGTATACAGTCTTGGATAATAAATGTACTAAATCTTTAGGTGTTGCCTTGTCACCTTCTAA
>JAZGTJ010001862.1:0-48903 GCA_036877575.1 Botia almorhae
AGATCGAACCCATGACCTTGGTGTTGTTAATTGGCGTTGTATATTGTAAGTTTCAATGAATTAAATCAGATTTACTCAGATTATTGTTTTGTCTCACTCACTCAAAAACATTCACGGAATGTTAAGGGAAGTTAAATATTGCTGTTCATTTCTATGTATTTCTATAACATGAAAGCAATCCCTTTGAGCCATAAAATACATTTGACTCAGTCCTAGTGAATAAAGATAAAGAGATAAAGATGTGTCTCCTCACCTTGTTCTCTCTCTGCATCACTATCTCCACTCTCATCCGAGCTGCCGGAACGACGCGAGGAGGAAGACGAGCCCGAGTCTGAGTCAGAATCAGAGTCTGAAGCACCTTCACCTCCCTCTCCTCCTTTTCTCCCGCTGGACCCAGAGTGTTTGCTCTTTTTCCAGCCCCATCCAGGCTGCCCACCAACTTTCCCCTCAGAGTGAGAGAAGGGTGAGGCCAAGAGGTCTGACTGACAAAGGGTCTCCACCCCCAACAGCTGAGACTCATCATCAAGCCCCTCCTCTTTGATACCGGTTGTCTCCTGTGATTGGCTGAACATGGGAGTCTGTGAGGTTGCTTGGGCTTGCTGGTTGTGGAGGTAGTCGAGGCGGGCCTGGCTGAATGAGTATTGAGGATCAGAGAAGATAGAGAGTTCAGTACGGCTAACGCCGTGTCTGGAGGCGGCTAACAGCAGCTCGTGGTCATGCTGTGGGATGCTCCACCAGTTGGGCAGGTCGGAGGTGAGTGGTGCCAGTGCGAGACGTTCCTCCAACGAGGGGTGGGGCAGAACCCGTTCACGCAGCCGACACAGCAAGCTGACCCTGTAAAGTGTGCGTGAGGCTCGCTCTTCTGTGATGGGCGCCAGAGACTGGGACAGCTCTTGAGATTCTTGAAAACAAATAAGGAAGAAAAAACAGATGTTGATCCCATTTTATTGTTCATGCTTTAGTATAAACCACAAAATAAATGTTCTAATGTCTGAAGAATTTCTCTCCTTATCTGCTTTACGGTTACCAAGTTAGTCCTTCGTACGCCTGTAACTTTGTGGCACTTCTCATGTTTTTGCCTCCCAATAATGAACTGCTGTTTCCCTCATCTTGTAAGTTGCTTTGCATAAAACCGTCTGCTAAATGCATTAATGTAAATGTCGTCCTCAATCTTTAATAAAAGTGTATCTTTTTCACTGACAAAATGCTCTTATTTTTTAACCCTGTTTTCTTCAATCACCTGTTATATAAAGACCATTTTCCACAATTCATTTCAAGTGCCACGTTCCACAAAATCACTTTTCTATTTGAATATTTTTTTCTTCTTTGTATTGAAAACACGATGTTATGGAAGTGGAACATGATTTCATATTGACTTTACAAAGTATAAATGCACCTTCTCCACGTGCCGGCCGAAGATGACACACTTTCCGACACATGGACATGAAGCACTTGAAGTAACGTGTCAAGCTCTCGTCAGTTTTCTTGTCAAGACGAGCAAAAGAACGGAAACGGGTCCAGTCAATGTGATGCTCCTCCACGTCTGCAGCTTCGGCCTCCTTCTTTATCCTATCCACCCCGAAGGTTGACACTACCCTGTAAAAATCACACTCCTCCCTCCTGGTCCACCTGAAACAGAGGTATATGAGAACACTGGACCAGGTTGACAGTAAACATCGGTAGGAGCTTATGATCTTGAGGAACATACCTTTGCTGACGTTCTTGCCGGGCTATCTCTTTGAGTTTAGAGGCTTGTTCACAGCGTCTACGTCTTCGATCGCCCTTCTCTGCAGCCACCATCTTGAGCTGCTCTCGTCGATAACTGCGCTGATACGCGGTGATAAGGCGGCGCAGTCGAGCGGTGAGCGACGAACTTGTCGGCCAGTAACACAAATCTGAGGAGCCTGAAGACCCCTCGACCTGCGCAGGGGCAGAGCGATCCTCCACACAGATCTCCGTGTCTGCATTCACAGAATCAGCCTGAGGAACGAAACATGCACAGTTGTCACTTCGTTTAAGATGTTTTTAAACATTAAAACAAGACTATAAGAATATCCCAGAATTCCATGCTGTGGAAAGGACAATTCAAAAGATCATTACCTCCTCGTATACATCCTTGGTGTGTCTAGAGGCAGGTTTGAATTCTGGATCTTCGGAGTACTTGTCGTAGTCCCCTCTAAGGCACAAAAAAACCCACAAACTCACAGAGGGCAACAATACTTATCCCAAAGCTCAACTATACCAGTTAATCAGATGAGATCAGATAAGGTGCGCAGTTTGATCTGCTACATCTGAAACTGACCCTTCCCCAAGCTCTGGGTCTGCTGCTTGCTGCTCCGCATTAATGTCCTGCTCATTTGGTCGCCCACATCGCTCGAGGAAACACAAGCAGGAGTCGGCACGCATGGTGGTGTACATCTCATACCCTTAAACAACATGACACACGAGTATTACATTCGTTTCTGTTTAGTTCATTTAAAACTAGTTTGCAAGAACTACAAGTCACATATGTGTGGGGGATGATTATTTGAAAAGGACCACACATACCATGTTTATAAACTCCAATAAGCAAGCACCGGTCAGCTTCTGCGTCCCACCAACCAGATGGAACGTCCTGCTGCTCCATTTCCGGCAACCAGATATCAATATCCCTGCACAGAATCGCACCAGCCATTAGTGACGTCATGGCGTTTGTTCATAAAGTCTGACGGCTAACATTTAGCGGCGATAGCGTCGTACCTCGCGTCAGCTCCTCTCAACACAGAATCGGCGTGTTCTCCAATGACCTCCTGCTTCAGGTAATACAGCATACGTACTCTCAACAAAACTCTGAGAGAAAATGAAAGAAATTAAAATCCAGAAGAATGTTCAAAACCGGGTATTGCCCTGTTGCAATACCCAGTTTTGGGTGCAATACCCACAGAGAAGGCTAGACACACTTGTTACACTGGTGCTTGAGGTGCTTGCGGTAGCTGTCATCCAGCAGCAGGGTGTCGGGATTGTACTTGCGGATCCACTCAACCTTCTGCACATCGAAAGAGCTCTGAGCCTTCACTCGTTTCCCCTTCCTGCCACGAGGCACAGGGATGGACAGACCTAACGCGAGGGAGAAACCCTTCATGAGCATTTTCAAAAGCTCTATGACACTTACATTTAGTCATTTAGCTGACGCTTTTATCCAAAGTGACTTACAAATGAGGACAAGGAAGCAACTTCGATTACAATAAGAGGCAACAGTGAATAAGTGCACAGATATAGACAGGTCTCAAGTATTTCAACACAGTATAAGGAAGTTTTTTTTAAGAAGTAGAAGTGGGGGTGTGTTAGTAAATTAGTCAAGGAAGTGAAGACAAAAAAAAAGATGAGTTTTAGTTGTTTCTTGAAAATGGCTAATGACTTCTCAGCCATTCTGATGGAGTGACTTCTCAGCCATTCTGATGAGTGACTTCTCAGCCATTCTGATGAGTGACTTCTTGCGGACAGTGAGCCGTACCTGAGTGGTTAAGCAGAGCTTGTGGTTCTCGTCCATTCTCTGGTGGGGTGATGAGCTCCCAGATGAAGCTCTTGATGTTCTCATCTCCACGATAATGCAGTAGACAGAAAACCAGGATAACTCGGCAGATGGTCTCCACATCTCGCTCACTGAGTCGCCGCTTGCACCGAGCATGAGACAAGATATCTCTCCAGCGTCCCCACCTGTAAAGGTGTTAACGTTTTAATTTTATGACATCATCATTGGATCTTCCCCATCAACATGCATGAGATGACCTTGATTATAAAGGATCAATTTCACAAACCCATAAACAAGCAGATGTTTCTCCACCCGGAAGCAGTCTGTGCGTCCATAACCTCCACTGGAATGCCGGTCTGATCTTCGGGAAGCCCGGGATTGGCGGGAATTATGTGGTGGGTAGTCATCATCGCTGTCCAAATCAGACAGCTCACCACCCTCCCCACGCAGAGTTGAAAACTGACGCGTCTGCTTTCTCACTCTTGGCGTGTCAATTACAAGAGTATTCTGCAGGGTTTTCAAAGGAGGAAATGAGACATGCAGGAATGAAAGGGAAGGCGAACCGAAAACAAGAGCATGATGATGATTTACATTTAGGCATTTGGCAGACGCTTTTATCCAAAGCGACTTACATTGCATTATACTACACATTGATCACTATACATTGAGTANGTGCAATCCCTGGGATCGAACCCATGACCTTGCCGTTGTTAACGCCATGCTCTAACCACTGAGCTAGAGGAAAGCTGATGATTATAATCCTATTTTAGATGCGACACTCTACCTTCCTGTTGAGTGTGTCCATGTCTATATCTGCCTTCTTTGCCCACTTCTGCCAGAACTCCGGATCATCCAGAGCGATATCAGTGCGGTTCTCTGACGCCACAAAGCTGGCCTTGGAGAAGGTGGAGCCTTTCCCTTCGCTCTCTATAGTGATCGTAGTTGCCCTTCTCTGAAGGATCTGATCAATGTCCTCCTCACAGAAACGACTACCCTCGTCGTTCTCGTCCATTATGGCCGCATAAGCACCTTTACGAAGCAAATCCTCGATCTCCTTCTTGGAAAACTGTTGTATCTGGAAAAAAACCAAATTCATCCATGAGTCATCATTTCACACTTGTATGTTTTCGTCAATGCGGCGGTTTAATTATTTAAATTCATACCCCATTAACGTTACTGTCCTTATTCCCACTCATGCTCTGCAGGACAGCTCGATCAAGCCCCAGTTTAAGACTGGCTTTGTCCAACATCTCCCTCTCATAGGAGTTTCGGGTGATAAGACGATACACCTTCACTGCTTTAGACTGACCAATGCGGTGACAGCGCGCCTGAGCCTGTGAGGTTGAGGACAGAAATGAGGATGAGATCTGGGACAAGAAATGTGACCATAATAGCCCAATGACTATGGAATCACTATGGAAACAGTCTGAAAAGGAAAGCTCCTCAACCTGTAGATCATTCTGTGGGTTCCAGTCGGAGTCAAATATGACACAGGTGTCAGCAGCAGTCAGATTAATGCCCAACCCTCCAGCACGGGTACAAAGCAGGAAGACAAACCGGTCTGAATCCGGTTTGCTAAAGCGATCAATGGCTGTCTGTCGCAGGTTTCCTCTGACTCGCCCATCGATGCGCTCATACAGGTATCTAATTAGAACGTGAGAATCAGGGAAACACCTAATTTAATATCCATTTAGCCAAATTTTAGAATAAAGCTCATTTATTTTTCCCCAGATTATATAGTCGACGACTGTACCTCTTGTGTATGAGGTAGTCCTCAAGAATGTCGAGGCAGCGCACCATCTGGGAGAAGATGAGCACCTTGTGTCCTCCAGCTTTGAGGCGTGGAAGCAGCTTATCCAGCAAGACCAGTTTCCCTGCAGAGCGCACCAGAGCCTGAAGATGGAAGTCTGGGGCCAGAGGATCATACACCTGCCTCAGCTCAGCCACTATCTTCTCTTCAGCTCCTGCAGAAACATGAGACAAGGAGATAAAGAACTGTGACACTGGGCGAAGTATAAACGTTATTACTCAAGCTAAGAGAACAAGAGGATCTTCTAGAGATTGTCTTGGATGTGAGGGGGTGCGTACCTGTAATGAGGTAAGGGTGGTTGCAGCACTTTCGAAGCTCCATCATGGTGTTGAGGAGATTGGGCACGTTGCTGTTTTGTGTGGCTCCCATGCTGAGGAAGCTAAAGTTGCGCTCTAGAATAGCACGGTAATACTTCTTCTGAACATCAGTCAGCTCCACCTGGAGACCACAGCATTTGATGCCATTAGAATCAGAACCACGCAATTAGCAAAACCAACAGTCTTAAAGAAACACGGCATACCTCAATAATGGTCTCCTGTTTGGGGGCGAGGTTCTTTTCTACGTCCTCCTTCAGCCTACGCAACATCATGGGCTTTAGGATAGACTGCAGTTTCTGGACCTGATGAACACAGACAGAGTTGAGAACATGACCTTCTCAACAGCAGACATGCTCACCTGTTGAATTTGTAATGGCATTTCTTTACCTGTTCCTCCGTTTTGAGGTCTCCGAACTCACGCAGAAATTCGATTTCAGAGGGAAACTGAGCCGGTTCCAGAAAGTGCAGAAGACTGAAAAGCTCCTCGACTGTGTTTTGCAGCGGAGTGCCAGTCAACAGCACTTTGTGCTCCTGTAAAAAGTAAAAGACGACCAAATGAACAACAATTCCTGTGACTTCAGCTAGATTCAGATAGTTCTCCTGTCCAGCTTGTGAACACATTTTAAAGCACTCCATAACTTTTGCTCTTCGACCTCCATTCTGTTATGAAACTAAATTGTAAGGGAACTTAGCAGTTATTTTGTTAATGTGGGTGAGAAGTTCAAATTCTAAAAAACTGCTGTAAAACAAGCTATAAAAGCTGGACCGTCTACAGTACCCAGACATGCAATTTGGTAGCGGATCATCATCTTTGTTTACAAATGGACATTGTCTGCGAAATCCAACCCGACAGCTCAAATAAAAAATTATTTACTTACTGTTGCGAATTGGAGTAATATAAATAGATCCTGCTGAATTCCAATCTGTTATATACCTGCTGATTTTTGTTCATTTTTAACAAAAAAAAAAAAAGATTTAAAAAGCCACTTACAAGGTCAAGCATTTTAAGGCTGTCCAGGAGCTTGCAATTTCTGTTCTTCAGACGGTGAGCTTCATCAATCACCACACAGCGCCAAGAAATCTCCCTCAGCTCAGGGCAGTCTGACAAAATCATCTCAAAGGTTGTGATGAGAGCATCGAACTTATAAGCTCCTGGGATCAGGTGTTCCTAGAGAAGACCGAAAACATGACGAGGATGTCAGAATGAGACCATCAGAAAACCGAAACTAGTATAAACAGTACGAATGTTCATCCGAATCACATACAAACAAGACTTGTCTCACTAGTAACCCAAACTAAAACGGACCTTGTCGTCTTTGCAGTACATCTCATACTGCTGGATCATCTGTCTGCTGGCCAGACTGCCGTGGTAAACAATAGCATTCATATCAGTCCAGGTGGAAAACTCTCTTTCCCAGTTCGTGATGGTGGACAGAGGGGCAATGATGAGGAACGGCCCCTGGATTCCTGCAGAAAACACCTCGGACAGGAGGGCAATGGACTGAATGGTCTTGCCAAGACCCATCTCATCTGCCAGGATGCAGTTTTGCCTTTGGGAAAAGCCGGGGAAGAGGGAAATGACAATTGGCCAAAAAGTCTCTTTAACATTTTTGATTCATTATTCCAGAAGATTGTGTGTATGTCAAACATGTAGTGGCTTACAAACATATCGACGACCTTAAACATACGACCTAACATACACGGACTAAAAGCTACAAAGTTTCAACTGATCTCATCAAATGATTAAAGGTGTTTTCCGGTCTATGAAAACCTCTTTATCTGCATGTATTAGCAGGGTAGGCTACCTGTTGTACCAGTTGAAGAGCAGCCAGTTGACTCCCTCCAGCTGGTATTCTCGAAGCTGATTCCCGTGTTTATATTCTCTCGACTCATCAATCTTCTTCCAGGAACTCGCGGGAGGCCGAGGCTGATGATACAGTCAGTCATGTTGATATAAATCAGTGTCTCTCATTTAAAATAGAACAGTACAGGCAGAGTCATAGATATCTAATAACTCGGGGTCATTCAGATGAAATGGTGAGACATTTTGAGAGAGAGATACAGATGAAATTAAAGGCAATAAGAATGACAACAGCTCACCGTTCTCTTGAGGCGAGGCTGCCGACTTTGAATCTTCCTAAACTCATCCACTTTTCCCTCATCGACATCTTCCTTGAGCTCCCAGGTAGCATCTTCGTAGGGCAGAGAGCACCACTTCACCAGGTAGTACACAACCGACTGAGAGAAGAAAAACAACACTTAGAACCACTATAATAATAATAATAATAATTAAATAAAGGCTATTTTACGTTAGACTTTCGAAGCGTCTGGTGTTTGATTAACCCTTACCTCCCCATTGTCTTTATCCACACTATGAGATTCATCCAAGACACGATCAACCTCCACATAGTCTGGATTAAAGGGTTCCTCATCCTACAAGAACGGAAGTAGTGAGATTTGCAGATCAAAGTATGTCCAGTTAAGCTACCGTTCATCAGCCACTATACACAATAAGGAGAATCTGCAGGGTCTCACTTCTTGGAAAAGGTTCCTCATCTGAGCCTGTTTTGTCTTGAATCTCTTCAGCTTTTGATGGATCCTCTTGTCTTTCTCCAGCTGCTCAAGACTGGCCCATTCACAGTGCATGTACGAGCTAAAGAGAAATATTACAAATGCTGAACACATTACATTTCCAAAAGAAGTCGTCTTCATGACAACCGGGAACGCTGACTTACTAGTTTTTGTATTTGACAAAGAATTCCTCCACATTAATATACTGCCCTGGAGAGACCTGGAGAAAGAACAGGGAAGCACCAGTCAGAAGAGACTAGCAGAACGATTTTGAAAGTCATTTACTTAATTAGGGCTGCGAAATTAACGAGATTTTATACGTTAATATATACACAGCATTATGAGAAATTGAATGTATAATTTACAATTCAAATTGTGATTATTTGTCCATATTGTGCAGGCCTATTCTGAGTGATACTGAGCAGAGTAAACAGCTAGATACTCGCCTCCTTTTTGGTCGCCCGCATCGACAATATTTTATCCACAATAGCAGCATCTTCCTCACTTGGGTTTTCCTGAAGCAAAAACCCAGATTTATGTTCAAACACGTGAATTAACTAACACAAGACTCTGACTTTTTGTGTCAGCTGTAAACAATGGCTTTCGTTCTGACAAAACCAATTATGGTAAGCCAGCGACTTGTGTTGTCAGTGTGTTGACGCACCACAAAGAACTGCATGCTTGGAAGACCGTCCCCATCAAGCTCCTGCTGGAGTTCTCCTGCCATGGTCTGAGCGTGTCCTACAGCAGCAGACACAGCAGGTGTGGTCACGTCCACATCTGCGTCCATTTCGTCTTCATCATCTGTGATCTTGATGTCCAAATCTTCGGTGTACTTCTTCCTCTTTATCTGACGGTTAGAGCGCCGCTTCTGTTGGGTGCACAGAATTACAGAAGTCAGAATATCAGGTGCTTTGTAAAATGCTTTGTACTAATGCTAGTATTTGAAATTCCATAGTACATAAGGCCATAATGCCTGCCAATGGTTAAAACACTTCAACAGCTTAATACGGCTCTGAGTCACTGAATGACAGACTGGCTGATTATATATCAGCACCAAGCAGTGGTGGGGGGAACGACCCAAGTCTTAATATCACTGTACGAGTTATTTTAAAACACTGTAATAGTATATAAATCACAGTCATGTATCAATTCACACATTTGTGTTATTGCACAATATATGCAGTAACGCCACGTATTTGAAAGCCAATAACACCTGCGACATGTCCTCCTCCAGTGTGCGGGGAGATACAGGTGGGCTCAGATCTACATCCGAGTGGTCAGAAGACGCATTTCTCTTCCTTTTCTTTCCACCCACTGGGGTAATGGTGCTATGGAGACAGAATAAAGGTTAAAGACACGAGTATGAGGGGAAAAGTGTGACACAAGCTTACAAAATTACACGGAGTCAAAACATCAATGTGGACGAGCAAAGATGGCTTACTTCAGCTTAGTCTTGCATTTACTTTTACTGCCTCCACCTCCCACAACCATTCCTCCAGTTCCTGGAGTCTTTGCCTTGGATTTCTTATCTCCTCCTGACACCACCTTTCCTCCTCCCACAGTCGGGCTTTTCTTCTTGCTTCCACCACTGCTGCTGCCACCTCCCTTCTTTTTGGCTCCAGCAGCCCCCTCCAGGTCTGCCGAGGTCTGTCCAGCAGGAAGCTCATCCTGGTTGAGAACGCGGGGGATGTTTCTTTCTCCCCTGGCTTTGGCCCGGGCTATGGCCTCCGCGACAATGCGGTTCGCCTTCTCCTGCTTGCACAGGGTTTCCACTCGCCGCACGGGCTCCTGAACCTTTGCCAAACGCACGCCAGAAGACGCAGCTGTAGTGTTGGTGACGGCTGCCGTGCCAGCAGCCGAGGTATTGATGACTTTCACCACAGAAACAGCTCCGCCTCCACTGGAGGCCACATTTGACTGTGGAAAATGACACAATAATACATAAATCATATTTCAAAATAGAAGGCGATGATTTATACATGAATGGCTTACAAATATTCCATAAACTTTAGCACCAATAAATACATTTAGAAGCTCTTCAAAATTAATAATCAAAATGAGTCATAGTACCCATAATTCCACCACATGTCAGGCGCATCTCATGAGTATTTACGTACAGAATGGCTTCAATCACGCGACTAAGATAACCAGTTAATTATGTAACGTGACACTATCTGAAACGTTAAGTCTGATGACAACAGTAACTTGTACTCATCTGGTGAATATATAGCTGATATATGACAAAGACATTAATTTAACTGCCATAAGATGATTGCAATGTCCCACCTGTGGCTGCAGCAGCAGTTTAAGAGGCACCGCGAGCCTTTGTCCTCCTTGTCCTTGAGAAATCTGCAGCACCTGAGGGCTGCCGCCAGCATTAGCTGCCCCAGAAACCAACTGAAACTGTAGTATACAAACACACACACACAAATCAAACACACAAAAACACACAAAAACAAACACACACACAAACAAACACACAAGAATGTTTAACGCCACCAAGCTGCAAGAGAAGCACATCCTCAATATTCACATACTGTATGACCTGTCCTCTAACTCACCTTGGCTCCCTGTTGGTTGGGCTGCTGTTGAACCTGCAGCTGAATGGTGAGCACCTTCGGCTGTGTGCCTGTTTGACCTGTCTTGGCTTGGGCTAGAGCTGCCAGCTGGCCTCCCTGCAGGACCAACTTCCCTGGCAAAGAGCCCAACACCAGTCTGGGCTGCTGGCCCTGTTGACCTGCCCCTGCAGCTGTAGTTCCCCCTACCGTCACCGTTCCAGCCTGGACGCCACCTTGGGAGGGCTGCTGTAGCACCAGTGTGATCCTCTTAGCTTCACCCTGAAGAGAGAGAGATTGAGATTGAGAGGCTACATTAATTTTGAGTGCAAAACATATGTGGCAAGACATGAAGAACACCTGTTTAGAACAAACCACAATGAATGCAGAGACTGACCTGCTGGGGAACTGCTGACAGGGTGACACCTTGTGGTCGGATAGCTGCTGTTGTTGTTGTTCCGGAAGCTGTAGCAGCCGAAACTTGGACTTGCGACTGCATTGACACCTGTGCTTGAGGCTGCACCTGGACCTGTGTCAACTGTGTCTGTGCAGATATCTGCACCTGCGCAGACTGTGGCTGTAGCTGACTCTGCGTCAACTGGGTCTGTGCGGGTATCTGCACCTGCACAGGCTGCGTTTGCGCCTGTGACTGAGCCTGGGGCACCGAGGTCAATAGCACCTGCTTCATTGGGCCATTTGTAGTCTGAACCAGCCTTTGGACCCCAGTTCCCACTTTCACCTGCCCCTGACCAGGAGATGTCGCATTTAATACTGCCCCCCCGGAAACAACTGTCATTCCTGGCCTAAGAGGGGTTCCTGTTAGAACCCTGGTGAGGGTGACTTTTCCTGGAGAGCCCGTGGCTCCTGTGACACCCTGCAGCACTTGAGTCTGACCCTGAGGGCCTTTCAGAATGACAATTTTGGGGCCCGACTGCCCCGCAGCCTGTTGTGTAACAGCAATCTGCTGAGTTTGCAACTGCTGGTTGGTGACCTGAGCACCTGACACAGGTACTCCAAGAGGAGAACTTAGCAGAACTGTAGCTGCCCCACTGCTGTTACTGGCCACAGAGAGAGAAGACTGAGGCACTGCCTGAATAGAAATTGGAGCTTGAGCAACAGTGACCTCCTGGGACATCTGAGGGCCAGGCTGCTGTGGTTGAAAACTCTGAAGTGGGACGGGGACAGGAGCTGCCACAGGTGTTGGAAATGGATCTGGGACAGATTCACCGAATGAAGGGACACCAGGATCTGCTGTGGGGTCCATAGGTGGGTCGACTTGGCCCAGGGCCAACTTCAGTGCCTCCTCAACCGGATCCGAGGAGCCCTGGGAGAAGGCATCCTCCGGCAGGGAATCCAAATTGAACAGTGGTGTGTCATCAAAAAGGTCCATAATAGGGTCTGCCATCTTTTTAGAGAGTTTGTGAAAAAGGCAAAGAATGGGCGATATCCAGTGTTCTTACCCAAACATATAACAAGTCTTTAGTTATTTTTCAGTGGTGCTGTTTGAGAGAAAAACAAGAAAACAGTCAACAACTGCATTAAAAATCAACAAATCCTACCTCTCGATTACTTATACACTTATAAATATTATATTCTATACATAAATCTAACTTGTCGAACATATATGTAATTAAACATGCGTCCTATAAACAAATCTCAATGTATGGAATTGTCTCCTGTATGAATAATTCAATAGCTCACTATAAGTAAACAAAGGCTGGAAAGTTACCTGTATATAATTACCGATGAGCGGGGAACAGGAAAAGAGAGAGCCTGTCAATTCTTTGTCCTTTACTCTCTCTCCTCCTTCCCTCTGGAGTTACTTTCTGCTTCTCTGGTTGGGGTGAATACAAAGAAATCCATCAATAAGTGTGTGTACCGATGCCCTAAGGAAGACGAGAAATACAGAAACGAGACAAAATACATGAATTAATTCATTGAATTAGTGTTTATAATTCACAAATGCTTCATCTTCGTGAATAGCTGGGTATCACTTTGCATTAGGTGTCTGACAGACCGGTATATGCACACAGAGCGGGTATCGTAACAGTGTTTTGAAAAGTCAAACGGTGCTCGAAATGGTGTCATTTCACTAAAGGCTATTTGCTTTACAGCCAATAACAATATATACAATTTGTGCTTTAAATAAACGAAACCGATAATGTAATACAGGGGCCGATTTTCCCATTCAAAATGAAACAACAGTCCTAAACCAGACGCTCGACAAACACCATCAACGTTAACAATGGCGTTTCCTATGGCTATAAATGCTAAGTATGTGACAGACCATTATGTTGTTTTCTTGATGGCCGATGTAAAGTGTATCAATAGTTCACCATCATTCATAATACACCCCACAGTCTCTCATTCGGACCCTCTTTCAATCTCTCTCATCAACAAACCGGACCAAACCAAAGGCAACGTGCTACAAAAACCATCGCCCGACTACGAACAGACAGGGACAAGGCCGCAAAGCTGTTTCGACTTGACTAGCGCGTATTTTCTACTAAAATATGCGCTAATAAGGCTGCCATCCACTGCCCCAACTTTCCCCGCAATAATTTCGGGGTGCTAAATTTACCTTTGCATCGACACACATGGCTTTCTCCGTCTCACAACACTGTACGATTACAGGAAACGGCCAGCGTAGAGCAGGAACTAACCTCTTGCCAGCGCTAGCGTCAAAAGCACAGCCCAGATTTCATTCGCTGGTCGCCGATTGGTCCATCGTCAGAGAGGCTGTCAGAAGTCAAACGTTCCATTGGTGAAAAAGGATGCCAATCATTTCAGTGTACGGAATTGCAGGGCGGGAGGCTTTAATGGGTATCGGTCGTACGGGTAGTTTGGTTGAGGTTGCACTAAATGCGGCCTACTTGTTATCGCCGGGTTTTGAGATGCTCGCTTGTTACAATTTAAACGGCAATCGATTCATTTCTATATTATTAATGTTTAGGAAAAAATAAAATATTTTAAATGTGTGTTTAGCAAATGCGTTCTCTGCGCCTTTACTCAAGTGTTTGTAACTGTATTCAGATTTGCCGATAAAGCATTTGATGCCGAATGAAATTACAAATATTGCTTTTATTAGCAAATTCATTTGTCATATATTGATTTATATCTCATAATAAATTTAGATGACGTGTTTAGTTCTGTTACGTATTAGATTATAAAGAAAATATACCAATTTATGGGGGAAAAGGGCTATTTCAAACAGCAATATAATTAATTTCACCATATGGCTTCAGGTTTGAGAACATTTTTAGTCATTTAAAATTTCAGTTTTTTAGTAGGTATGCTCTCAATGGTTTTTTAATTTTTTAAACATTACATATGTTCCATATGACTATTCCTTCTATATTAAGAGAGATTGTTTTGAGTTGCAGTTTTTCTACATATACTGTTTTAATTATTTGATTAAGTTTGCTATGGTTGTAATGACAACATTAAACAATAAATGAAGTCCAGTTTTACCCATTCAATTATTCACCAAAAAATACAGCATCTTTTTAATACATTTTCTAATATATTTTTGTAAGTATTTTTGTGTGGACTGGATAAGGCACTCTTAAGCACAAATCAACTAGAAAGAAAATCCACATTATTTTGTTTTTTAGCAGTTGACACCAAACTGAAAATCTTTCCCTGATTTACTCACGCTTGTCTCATTTCAAACCTGTCTGAGAAACACAAAAGAAGATATTTTGAGAAATGTCTCAGTGGTTTTGTGTTCACACATTAAAAGTCAATGGGTGCGCCAATGCTGTTTAATTCCCAACGTACTTCAAAAAGGATAAAGGTTTACAGGTTTGGAATCACATGAGGGTGATTAAATGGAAGAATTTTCATTTTGGGGTAAACTACCCCTGTAACAGTCATAAATAACATGTTATTGTATCTTTCCACCCTACTTTCTTGAGGTGGCATGGTACGGTCATTATCAAAAATAAACGTTTACAAACAGGCTAAATTAATGACTTAATGAACAGTTAGCATCACTGATTCTTTGCATGTCTCTTCTTTCTTCTCGCCTGCAGTTTGTCCCTCACCTCTCTCTCTCCTATTCCTGCATTTGTGAATAAATGTGTTTGAGTGTGTCTTTAAAGCAATGCAGCATACTTTATTGATTGTGACAGCCCGCCCCGCGTGATCCATAGGAGTCCAGTGTATACTTGCGCGTTCGCTTGCCAAAAGCTCCATCTGCTGTAGCTCGACCGGTGGCACTGTAGTTTGTATCCGTCATTCATTATGCCTATGCTGCTATCTGTTACCATTTTTTGGTTCAACTTGCCAGATCTGATGCTGAGAGCTATATTTACAAACAGCTGCTGTTATAGGTGTAGCACTCAGCAAGGTAAGACGGAAGAGGAAGAAACAGTGAGTCTCTTATAGCCACACAGAATGAGGAGAAATATGTGTGTTTAGTTAAGGTATTACATTTAATAGGACTTTTCTTTACAAAGCTTGATAGTTTACACACCTAATTTAACAAGCAGGCAAACATAGACAAACAAAAAGAAAACAGACCCCTGAACCTCACATTAAGGTACCACAAGCTATGTTGGAGGTAACAAATGCTTAAATATGCTTAAATATATTTTATTTTTAGAGGAAGTCTCACTGCATGTTAAAAATAACAGCGTTTAGCTCAACTGTACATGTTATCATACAGACCTGACCAAATACATGAAAGAAAAACGACAGACATTCAAACAAACAAACTATACCTTGTTCTTAATCATTTTGCTATTTCATTTAATAAATAATTCCCTCTTTGTGTTTTCTATGCTCTCACAACTGTAAAAACAAAACAAAAGACACAGACAAAAGATCATACATAAGCATAAGTTTCAATTTTGTAACATCCATTTTCCCCATCATTAATATATTCTCTATGGTGCAACTTCATAGTACACTTGACCCTGTAGCCTACTTGCCTCTTTGACATCATCATTCTTTATAATGGAAAGACCAGGAAGCCTGAAAAGGTAGAGTACTTCCAGCCCCCCATTAAGTTGCCTCTCTCTAGTTTGAGGTACGCCTTGTCTCCTCTCTCCATGATCACAAGCCCAGCGTTAGTGGCTGCCTCCCGGGTCACATCCTGGTCTCCAGCAAAGGCTGAGATCATTGGCCATCCATTCAGCATTAAACTCACCTGTGACAAAATATAATAAGTCGGTGTGAGTGGGGTAATACCCAGCTAACTTTAGATTGTAAGAACGTTTCCCTAACGTTATTATTAAGTTAAAATGTTATGCTAAAATGGCCAGTTTTCTTAAGACATTGTATTAACGTTATTGGTTATATGAACGCTATTTAGACATTTTTATAAACAGACATTTTTAAAACGTTCCACTAACTAAAAAAATTCTACTAGTGTTACTGCAAGAATGTTTCGATGTTTTTGATAAGTTCTTGATAAGAACTTAGAGAACATTAGTCAACATTCTGAGAACATTCCCTGTTAGCTGGGTTTTTACAAGTTCTGCTTTAGGAAACACTGTGCATCATATTGTGCTTTGATACTGTACCTGTATGGTTTGTCTGTTGTATGCCTTCACCACATGAAAATTGAAGCTGTACACCCCTCGCCTCGGC
This sequence comes from Botia almorhae, assembly GCA_036877575.1. Lineage (NCBI taxonomy): Eukaryota > Metazoa > Chordata > Actinopteri > Cypriniformes > Botiidae > Botia > Botia almorhae. The sequence goes on from JAZGTJ010001862.1 coordinate 16,363, forward strand.
GCAAGGAAAATGCTGCTCTCCTGGTCAAAATGACCACCCACGTTCACCAAGATCTGACAATGACACAGAATAAGGAATATTGAATAATAACACAGGGTTATACTGGAAATAGTTATGAAAAGCCAATAAGCGAATCTATTTAGGTGAAGCTGTAGAAAATGTTTAACTTACCTGGTCAAAGTAGATGATCATGGTACGGTTGCTCATGTCTGTGGGCTCATGGTTCGTTTGGCGTGTGGCAGAGAAGGCCACTCGACCAGTGCCTGAACGCACTGACATGCCCAGTGCATTCCCTGCTGGCTCTGAGGAGGGTGTAGAGTCACAGACTACCAAACATTTACCCTCCAGTACTATGGGCTCAGTGTCATTTTGCCCTCGCACCACTAGAGGGCCCATTAGAATAAATAAACATGGGATTAGCATGGGCAGCCCAGCAGGAAGACTAGCAGAGCTGGGCAGCATTATCTTAATTATTACTTGTGATAGCTCAACTAAAACGTGACAAATGTTTCCTTTGATTTGGTCAAGCTGGTGGACTTCTGCAAAGCTGTGTAGAAGGATCCAGAACAACTGCAGTGTTAAGAACTACCAAAAAAGTAACAGATCTTTAAAGTCCTAAGAATGTCCTTGTTTCTTCTTATCACTCTTTGTCTTTTCCTCAGTCTATCTTGCCCTCTCGTGTGTCACAGTTTTCTGATGAAGATCTACTTCTCTGTCTTGTTAAATTGCCTGTGGGGGACCAAAGGCAAGGACATTTAGAGGTTTCTCATCATTCTGAAAAAAATCCATCATCATAGCCAACCTGTGAAACGAGAGAACAACACAGAGAGAGAGAGAAAGAGAGAGAGAGAGAGAGAGAGAGAAAGGTAAGAGGAAGTCCACAAGGATTTTGAGCCAACAGGTATGCTGTGTGTGGGAGGTGTGGGAGGAGGAAGAGGAGCAGTGGAGGATGAAGATCATGAGGTAACAGTTTGGATCCGTTTCAGCTGAAGGGAGCAGCATCCAGGAGAGAGTGAGAACAAGAGAGAGAAAAAAGAACAACTCCACTGAGAGACCATCTGTCTAGAACACGCTTTCTCTCCCTCCTGACGTTCCACAACATGCAGGACTCTGTCCCCTACACAGATACTCGATTCCTGCCTCCTTTGCTGCTGCTTATTGGCTGAACCTCCTCTCTCTCTCCCCTCAGTGTTTTGGCACACTAGAATGTCACTGAAATTAAGATCCTTTATACCAAAAATATACTTCAGAATATGATTTTATCTATATAAAATTAAAATCGCCATGATCGACTCCTTAAATAATCACCCATGTTTAAAGTCTTAATGGAGTGACTTTTAGAACGATCAGCTTTTTAAGCTGCAAGACCCGAGTTGAGCCTCTAACCTCACTTCAATAAGAAATATTTCTATTCAGTTCAATTCATGTTATCCAATCACAAACTAACGACTTCATTCCCAAAAACCCTACTCACCAAACATCGGAACTTTTCATTCCTTATCGCAAAACTCAAAACAGCTTTTTTAAGCATGTTCATATTTATTATTATTTAGGATGTAGACTTGTTTTATTGCATTTACCAGTAATGTAAAACTGCAAATCACAGTATCACTAAACAGTATCACACCACTAAACAACTTTTTACTAGGGAAGCGTCTTCCCTCTGGAATAACACAAGACAAAACAAGTAAGTTCTTAAGCTTTCTTTAGTAACATAGAAAGAAGAAAATCACCTGATTTAGTGGGACGTCCTTCAGTTTCTCGGGTGGAGTGATGTGTAGTATCTGAGCTTCTGTAGGACTCACTGAAACACTGAACCTGACAGCTTACATCTTTCTACTCATCCTCAGTGTCTTCCAAAGACACTCCCCTCCCCTCGCTCCACCAACCTCTCTCTCTCTCTCTCTCCCTCTCTAATAATCACATCAATGTAGCTATTTTACTTTGACATAAGCATTAGGGCAAAATGACATTTGTAGCTGTAAATGACAGTCCACATCACATTTCAAGACACTATTCGAAGTCATGACACTAATCAAAATGAGATAAATTGACACATAAGACAGATAATAGCAGACACACAGCACATAACCGGAGTCTACATGACCTAACAACACTTAACTGATCCACGCCGATCTTATAAATCTAAGTGCAAACAAAAGATAAACTGTGAAATGAAAACAAACATCTTTAGAATTTCAGAAATATATAAATCTTTAATTTTCTGAAAATGTATTTTATCATAATGAAATGAGCATATGTGAGCCGTGTTGGTGATTTTTCAAAAATGTGTTATTCTTATATTCACATTATTCATTTAAAAATCCCTTAAAAATGATGAGTTGAATGATGAGTTGGAATCAGACAAAACAATGAATAAGCTCCACCTGTCTGAAGCACCAGCTGTCAAGAAGAGAGCAGAAAAAAATGGCAATTTTTCATGGATTTTTAAAACAAAGGAATGATTTAGAAAGGTACACCTCTCAGAAAACAGAAATAAAGATAACTGTAGATGTTTAACTGCTGTTTGGAGCATTGAGATCGCTAAACATGGACTTAATGAACTCATTTTTATGAAACAGCAAATTAGACCATCCCTGACATTAACTTATTTGCCTGTAGCTTGTAACTAGCCCTCGCTCATACCAACTCATTTTGCCAGCACAAGTCACATTTAACTATACAAATAAGAATGGTTACTTGTGTAAGTATTTCATAGTTGTGCTGCTTCAGGATGTATTGATGCTACAGCAGGTGCTGGCTGATAGCAAGGGCTGCCAGCTCTGCTGGTCTGAATCCAATGAAAATACCATATGTATTAGATTACAGCTCCTTTTTGAAAATAGTGTGCAAACATGATTAGGAAAAGCCCAGTGACAAAAGTCACTTTTGCTGCTTTGTGTCCCTTCAGAAGTAAATGTTTTAATTGCAAAGTCATTTCCGGTCTCTACTTGTTTTTGAATGCGGTCATATTTTCTTGAGGATGGTGACCCTGCTGTTCAGTTCCGGTTTGTAGAGGCCAAAGCCCAGGCAGACAGGCTGGGTGAAAGTGGTGCTGAACCTGTGCAGGGGGAGGAGGGTGGAAGCTGGCCCCACCTCTGAGAAGGTGATGGAGCCGGAATCATAGTCCAGGGCAACTGCCAAGTGGTTGCCAGACATTTTTGTGGATAGGCGAGTTTTCTTACGGTTATGCCAGGCAGCGAGTTTTCTTTCATGTTGCTGTGTAAGACTCCAGGATATCTGATTCAGCGAGATAATTGAAGAGTACAATCATTGGTCAATCCAATACCCCGCTAACATTAAGTATCGAAAGCGTTAAAAATCAAATTTGGAAAGAATGTTATTTAAACATTTTTTTTAACTCTGACTACATAAGAACTACTTACGAAATAATGTTTTTGGTATGTATGATATATAATGTTAAAAAAAACATTCTACTAACATTACTGCAAAAACGTTTTTGATAACTTTTTGACAACGGTCTGAGCACGTTCCCTGTTAGCGGAATACATTCACAAAAATGCCAAACAGGAGACAAATAAACTAAAATGGGCAAGACTTCTTCCATGATATTGTGAGAATCAACAAATTATTGTTTACATAATTACATGTTTAGTTCAGCAATTTCTTAACACAACAACATACTGTAGTTATGTTGTAGCGTATACTGTAGTTAACAGGACAATTAGAAATATAGCTGAGACAGTGAGTGTACACTCTACCTTGTTGCAGCCGAATGCCGTCCCCTCCTTTGCTTTTCTCGCAATGTTGTGGCAGGTCACTGCTATATCCCAGAAGCCCTTCACCTCCAGCTCCCAGTAGTGAGACCCTGAGGAAAATATCTGACAGGAGACCACCTGAGACCAGTGGTCGAAGCGATCCGGATGCTCAGGGACAGGCAAACGGCATTTGAGCCTTTTTACCGATCGCAGGTCATCAGAAACTTTTAGGAGAGGATGGGCTGAGTTTTTATCCAATGTTAATGGGCTACTTACTAAAAACGAAAACAGAGGAACAACCTGCTATTAGGAATTGAGGCACAAGATGGCGCTACCGGACAAGACACATGAAACAACCCTCATAAAAAAATTGTGAATCAGTGCTTCCTAAAATGAGGTGCTCTAAATCACATTAAAGCGCCATATTCAAAATGCAGGCAAAACAACATTGAATGATACGATTTAAATGGCCATCTTGTTTTCACAATGAATGACTTTAGAAAGTTTGGATTCTGGAGCCTAAAACATGGATTACTTGTATTGTACTTTTTGGTAGTTATAATCACCATCTTCAAAATATTCCTCTTCTGTTTGCCAGATAAAGTGATCATGGCAGTTTGGGGTAAGTTAAGTAAACTGATGTTGTTATATTACTCCTGCAAATAAATATCATTTTACGATGCTGGCAGCCATTTTAAATAATGTTTTGTTACCTTTATAATTGCAGCACATGAAGTAAACCATGTGGCTAAACACGGACTAAACTGTAAAGGGACAAATTCACCTATAATGTTAATCAGTTTACTTAAGTCATTTCAGACTTTTCTGTGTAACACAAAAGAAGATATTTTAGGAAATGTCTCAGTGGTTCTGTGTACATATAAAGGCAGATGATGGGTGCCACTGTTGTTTGGTTACCAACATACTTCAAAATCTTTTGTGTTCCTCAGAAGCAAAACAAAGTCATACAGGTTCAGAAGAACATGAGGGTGAGAAAATAATGGAAGAATTTACATTTTTGGGTGAACTATTCTTTTAATTACGTTTTCTTCTCAATAAATGTATTATTAATAAACAAAACTGTTACAACTAAAAGAATATGTTTATTGTTTTCTACAAAACAGATTTGCTGTTCATCGAAAAGTTGCTTGTCACAAAAAGTTGATTTATTTAATTAAACATTTATCATAACAGCCAACATTTTAGGCTTCTGTTTTTCTCATGGTTTTCATTTACATTCATTCATTTACTTAAGAGTCATTGGGACTCTGAAGGACTGTGTTTATTATTATGTTTTACTTGCATTAGGACTCTGAAGGGCTGTGAATGAGAATACTCACTGAGATCTCTCTTAAGCTCAATCAGGCAGCGTAGTGTCTCGGCTATGAACTCCCTGTATTTATTTTCCACATTCTCAAGAACTCGTTTCTTATTCACATTCGGCTGAGCTGGCGTGAAGGGCGGCGAGTTGAGTTCTGCTATCATTCTGAAAGGCAGAACACAGCGACTAATGCAGTACAAGCCATTCACACGCGCTTGATCTACTTTACCTACAAACTAACATACAACTGCAGTAACAAATCAGTTCTACGACAAGCACGAAAACAATCATAGTTCTTCTAAAGACTTACTGTGAATCCTCCGACCGGAAGGCCTGTGGAAAAGGAGGACCGCTATGAAACTCATTCGTAGGAGTCTTAACATGTTAGTCTTGATTTTTAGTCTGTAGTTCACATTGTAAGAAAGTATAGCTGTTGGTTAGCTCTGAATTATACTGAACTTTAAATTACCTCGGTGAACAGAAAATGACCTGTGAGTGAGGCAGTCATCTTAAATGAAAGGTTTTAAGAAACTGGGCGTTTGACGGTCTGCAGGGTGACGATACTGCAGGTTTTATTGCAGCGTAGCAATTACGAAGTATATGAAGCACAAGAGTCAGACTAAACATTACAAACCCAAACTTTTAAATGTCATTCATAAAACAGTTTGCCATCCACAATGTAAATGAAGATGTACTCCTGCTGTTAATGGCCATTTTTTCTAGGGCAGACTAAAGACTAGCCGCACCTCAGTGTCTCAGCTGTGGCGTTTACCAAAGATTTGCTGGACTGAAGAAGGTAGCTTTATAAAAAATAGTAGTTCAACAGCTACTAGCAATAAAATCCACATGAAAATTGAACAACACTAGATTATAAAATATTTGACTTCTAAAACAATTGTAGCCATTATTTCGCAGGGAAAAAAATGTTAACGCATGCATAAACATGATGAGATTCTGATGTGATTTTCATAAATAATATGTTAATGTAAAGAAGTTATTCGTTGGCTGGTGATGGTACAAGGTAAATGAAGTCCAATAAGCTTTAAACATTAAATGGAACATTGGAACAACGTAAATGAAATGATTATGACTTACATATGCTTTGTCTAACAGCAACTTGACTAAAATCAGATCAGCATTTTAAATGCGTCTGCTTTCCTAGACTAGTTTCCCCTTGTTCAAAACACAGCACTCTGAATTTTAAACAAGTCCAAGAGATATTTATTATTAGTCCACTATGATCATCAATATATGATGCGTGCTTTGCCTTCTCTACTGTATCATAAAGGTATATCCACATACCCAGATTAACAGGAAGGGGTCGCGCTCCTCGAGCAGGGAGCCCAGGAACCGGTGGATGTTCTCTGTCTGATTGAGGTCCTCTCTCAGCTTGCTGCAGTCTTCTTGCACCCTCTCTAATGCCAGCTGTCTCTCCTGCTCAGTGATGTTCGTTACAGCTGACACCAGTCTGCCCACCTGGGCCTGCAGGGCCGAGCCCATCTGTAACACCTGGGACATGTCACTCATGCAGGAGTCCTGCTGAAAACACACAAGCAGAACGCCAAACGTGTGCATATACAGTCCTGACCCATTGTTATTAATACTGTATGTACTGTTTTATTTTGATGCTTTTTGCCTTTACTACAGATACAGTAAGAGGAAGTAGGAGGAAACAGGAAGTAGGAAGAGGAAACAGGAAGTAGGAAGAGGAAACAGGAAGTAGAAAGAGTGCCGCAACATATGTCAAAGCACATTCAAAACCTACAGGGCTGCATATCTAATAATTCGATTGACTGCTTATGAGACATCACAGTTGCTTGAACTTACTATGACGGTGCGACAAGCATTCTGGTGCTCTCTTAGCATCCATTCCCCCTGCTTTAATTTCTCCTCTGCTCTCTGGAATTGGCTCTGTAATGTGACCTGTTAAATTATAAATCATTAATTCCCACAACAATACTTTCTCAAAAGACCCTCTAAAATCAATCATTTTTGTGTGTCTTTGTGGCTTTTAGTCAATGTATGTTAGCTCTGAAGGAATCGATATGCTAGTGTACTTCTAAAAGTTGACAGAAAAAAAAAAGTTCTAAAGTTTCTTTATTCCAGGAAAATGGACCAAAAATATCCTGCAGTACACAGATATTGTCCAAACTGCCCCAGAAAGAAAACCACCCTACCTCCCCATACTGCCTGGCAAAGACTAACAAGTAGCAAATCATGGTTTATGGCTGCGACCATGAACTACAGCCAACTGGCTATTTAAAGAAAAGGATGATCTCTTATTCAATACATTTCACCCCGTTTCAGTAGAAAACGTCCACACAAAAAATTGCACTTGTAAAGTTTTTTTGTGACTCACTTTATATTCTTCCTCTACTTTTCTCATCCCTTTCACCAGGTGTTGAGTATGCTGTCCTTCTAAGATGCAGTCTGCACACACATACTCCATATCATCTATGCAATAGTACCGGAAAACTTCCTGATGGGCCGGACACCTACGGCGGGATATGTCCGTCAGAGGCTCCACTAACAGGTGCGTGCTGAAAGCAGGTAGGTGCAGGTGTGGCTGCAGGTGCTGCTCGCACAGAGAGATCTCGCAGCGCAGGCAGGTCTTTACAGCGAGATGTTTTTGGGTATCGTCACTCTTCTCAGGACAGCAGTCACACACCACCACCCCCTGCTCCTCCAGGCACTGTGGGCATACAAATCTGCTTCTGCCAGAGTCAGCACTCTGACCCCAAGCATCTCGTACACAGGCCGGGCAGAAGATGTGGCCACAGGGAAAGGGCTGAGCTCGACCAAAGAGGTCACGACACATCGGGCACACGCGCATTTCCTCCATGGAGCTCATGACAGCTGGAAATTCATTTAAAACATGTGAGAATGTTTGTGTGTGAAAACACTCCGAGTTATGCACATATAGGGCCTTCAAAGTGTGTACGATTTTATTGCTGCCAAGGACAAGAATAGACCCAGCTAACAATTTCGATTGTAAAAAGATTTCAACATTTTTTATTAAAGTAACAAAAGTGTTAAATGTGGTTCTGAAAGTTCAAAGTAAATGTTTAAAAAATACCCACTAACAACTTAAAAAATGTTTGCGATATGATATATAACGTAAAAAAACATTCTTTTTTTACTGCAAAAATTCTTTTTGATAACTTTGAGAGAACTTGAGTTGTCTAAGAGTTGCTAAATCATTAAGGCGAAAATAAGAATGACAATATACAAAAAAGTCACTCAGACAGCAGCAAAAGTAAAGCAATGGTAGCTTACATGAAATCAAATGCCACAGTGAATAATACCCACATTTAGTACAAACTAAGCCAAACTATTTGGTTAATCTGTCTCTTAATCAACTATTTATAGACCGTTCCTTTTGACTTCTGGATAAATGAGGTAATCGCCTATAGATCTGTATTAAAGTCATTAAGATCTTAAGGATTCCTGCTATCTCTGTTTCACATACAGAGACAATTTTCTGTAAGGTGTTTGTAGGTTGATTCCCCAAAGTGATAAACACGTACTCAGTGGCGCTATTAAAACCTCATTTGTTCAGCACCCTGAGCAGCGTGACACAGAAGCATCGACTTAACCAATGGTGTGACTGTATTCTTGAAATATTTCTCTGCTGGCGTTACTACATCTTGACACCTGGAGAATCAAACGCTCAGTGGCCTCCTATAGTTCATGGTACACTAAACCTGCAACCACTGTTAGAATGATAAAGGTCATTTGGAATCAGACTTACCTTTTGTTTCTACCAGCAGGATGTGAAACAGAAGACAGAAGCACAGCTAAAGCGTGCGTGTAACAGTGTGTGTGGCAGCTGGCTTATCCTACGCCTTCTTAACCAGACTGGCTGACCTCTCAACACAGAAAACTGCTAAGCCGTCACATGACCTGTCCTTTGCAAGAGAAGTGTGAGGTGAGTGTGACTGGGGTTGAAACAGAAGCGAATACGCTGTATTGTTTTAGTTGATGGCGGTTTCTGAAGGGTAAATCAAACTCTTATATATTTTGTACAGTTTTCTTTCAGGGCATGTCTCTGTTTTTAAACTTTTGACATTTTCTCTCTCTTGTATACCCTCTTCTTTTCCAAGTTCCAAACAGATATCATGTATGTTATTGCACCGAGTAGAATGATGGAACACAGGTCACAAATTTGAGACAGTGGACAGTGATTAGAATGACCGTGATGGGGAACCAAAGAATTCAGACCAATACAAAGAAAGAAAACTTTCTGTTCCACCATATGCTAAATTAGCCTTACAAGCTAAAGATATAAACTACTATATTTCTACTACTATATATTTTTCTCAGCAAAACATTAAACTAAATTTGAACTCGGTGGCACGAATTGTAAGACAAAAAAATGGAAAAAATTAAGTATTTTCTTGTAGCGCATAAAGACTACAACATACAATGACTTGCGAATATGGTTGTTCCTTATTACAGCTCCTTGAAAGAGGAACTTAAAATGTTTTAAACGTGTCTGGCTTGCACTCTGTGTGCTTTTATTTCCCCCCGACAGCTTCAGGAAGATGTTGATAAATTAACAGATGTGTATATTTACAGAGGAATGGAGTTGGGTAGGGGAGGAACCTCCAAGTTTTAACTCGGTTACATTTTATCAGCATTAGACAGACAAAACCATTAATTAAGGACAGAATCTACTGGCAACATAGTTAAGTGACCATAAAAAGTGCATATTAATAAAAATGCATATTAATAATAAAACATACTTGCCATACTATATCCAAGTTCAAGACTTGGACTGCCAGAGACTCAGTTTCCTGTTTTCTCAGGTCAACATATTGAGTCGTTTTATTATTTTTATTATTATTACTACTACTAAATTAAAGTAATACAAAACAGGAACGTTTTGTTGATGTATCACACAAATAGGGCGTGAAATTATACCAAAAGTACATCGGGGACCGTTACAAGCAAACCCGACATGTTAGGGCTTGTTAATGATCCTGCAGAGACAGTGTCGGGATCGGACCGACAGACTCACGGACAGACATCCGTCGATGCTGCAGCGCCAGTCTGCTCAACAAAGACTCAGGCCGGGGAGAGGGCCATTTTCACCAAATACAAAGAGAGTAGACGGCGAGAGGGAGGGAGGGGAGGACTATGGGAATGACAGGCATAGCCAAATGCAATATTTCGATATCGCGATGTGCCATTAACCCAAATATTCAACAGTGGGTGATAAATCAACATTGGCGACTTCAACAGAACACACAGTGCCCTAAAGACAATAGAACAAATAAATAATTTAGATGTCGATGCTGTCAGAGCCGACTGCGCATCTCGGTGGCAAAATGCCGGAAGAGCAATGATCATATTCGGACCCAGATAATATACGACGTAATCCTTTAATCTTACAAAGGGATGTGAAAGACAATCGTCTTCTGGTAAGTAGCGCAGCGTTAATGCTATTTGCAATGCCAAAACCAGTAGCGCCCGCTGTGTGAAAGTACGTCGTGTAGTCATAGGAAAATATGAATCATAACTGGTTATGATCATAGAGCGCGCGCGCCTGAGCACGCAACAGGTCGCGCGTACAGTAGAGCTGTAGTTCCCGCGTGCATTTGGCTGACGTAATTATGACATTTGTACATAGTATTACGAGACAGATAACAGCGCATTTTGAAATGTTTGCTAAGCAAATGATGATGTTTTGGCATGTTGTGAATATAATAATGAAATCTTGAGTTGTTTTAGGCACGAAATATTTTTTTTTGCTGCCCATGATATTTGATGCACATTTTTTCATACGTGATTAATGTGTGCATGGATGAATGCTGTAGGAGCCCAATTATGAACTGTAATTCTGGTATAGACACTAATGTGTCTTAGTATTCTTAAATAAAGGCTTTAGTAACAAACTCAGATTTTGTATAAATTAATAGGATTAATTTATATTCATAGAACAGTGACATTCAAATGAGAATCTGCAGGCCCATAAACTAAAGGCAGGCCTGTTAAATTATGCTGCAAGTTTTTGTCTTTCCTCTAGAGCGTTCGAGAATGAAACGCCACAGAATATTGCATTAGGATGCATTAGCAATGAACAAATGCAGTCCGGTTTTTTTTGCAACAAGTTGCAAAGAAAAAATGGCATTCCGTGTTCACTTCATAGTACACTTCATAGTGTATCTCAGCTTTGCTTGCTTTTACCGGATATTTAACAATACGTTATTTTTTTTATACATTATATACATTTAAATACATTATTTTTTTACGGGTTAGGAGAAAGCCTTTAAACTTGGGGGATGTAAGGGGAAAGGAGGGGTATATGCATGAGTAGGTGGCATTCTGCGTTATTTGAATGCGAATGTAGAAGGAGAACAAGCCGAGACTGTGTTCGGGAAAAAACGGGAAAGAGGAGGAGGAGAGTTGTCTTTGGATTTTAGTTAGACACTGAATAGACACAGATTTACTTTGCCAAGTACTCAGTTCACTTTTAAGACATTGCCTGCTCATGTATGCACTTGGTATTTAGCCATTTGTTTCCTGTGTAAATGATAAATGGATTTTCTTAGATGGCATCTCAGAAAAGACTGTGATTTCTACAGTATCAGTTTTACAGTAATTTAGCTCCAAGAGAAAGATTTTCAGTCTAATTCAACTCATGGGCCAATTAACCATTGACTTTCCCTTGCATCATGTCACGCCGGAAACAGAAAAGACCTCAGCATTTTCTCGGCCCCGTCCTCAACCCTTCACGGCATCAACACGGTGAGAAATATTTTACTGTTTAGTAAGAGAGCTCAATTGTTTCAGTCAGTGATCTGTTTGCAAATGTCATTTATCATCTAATCTTCTAAGGAGATGAAATGAGTTTCTGTAGCTGCCCGGATTAGATATGATATGCTTGGCTAATTAAAGTTTTTACGAAGAATCGGATCCAATAGTGGAGCAGACCTAGAAAAAGCAAGATGTGTGATTATGCTGGATTTTGGAAGGAGGATAAGAAATAGGTTGGCTAAAAAGGTGGACCACATTGAGAAAGAGGAGCCACTTGAGTGCTCTCACTGGAATGGCATGAGTCTTCATTGTCTCCGTGAGGCTTTGTGGTCGTGCAGTCAGGCATTAACTGCCAGGAAGTACGTGCAGAAGAGTGTCTTGATTTCCTCAAGTACAGGAAACTTCGCATGCATCACTGCTCCTACTATACCAGTGTGTGTCTGTGTATCATGAAGTAATATTGTATTAGCTTTATTAAGTCTATGTCTTGTCAAATCTAGGTTTAATGTCATTTGATAAATTTGTGTAAATCAAGTTGTTTGTACATGGGTTCAATGCTTAACGTCATGTGTTCAAGTAATCCACAAGTTTGTGCTGGTTAACCACGACGCTAACATTCACTGACCTTTTAGGCTTCACTGGTTTAGGACAGAGGATGTGTTTAAATATATGAGATGAAACTAACAGCCCATATTCCTTTACTCAGTCTTGTGTGTTTCTAGAGGGCGGGTCGCTGAAGGGGTTTGGGAATTTGGTGGCAAGGTTCATTGTCCATGTTCATGTGTTGCTGTGGTAACAAAGTTGGCTGTAAGCAGGTGCAAAGAGCATTGTAAGCTGCACGAGGGATGGGATTTCAAATCAGAGGGAGTGAGGGTGTAAAAAGAGGGGAGGAGAGACACCCATATACAAGGCTGGCTGACGTTTAGGGCAAATCAATGGGTAAAAATGAACATCACAAATCATGCTCACATTCTTCATGCTTGAGAAAAAAACATTTAATTAGCGTTCAGAAATGTTGTAGAAGATTTGGGGTTTTGAGTGGCACAGAAGAATTGGTTAGAATTGGTTAGAAAGTGGTTAGAATTCCAGCAATACTCCTCTTGGTTAGGTCTTTGATAGAGATACAGTGTTTCTAAAGGTCAGCCAGAGTGAACCTCTTCATGTTTAGGCCTCCACACATGCTATGTTTTCCTGGTGACGCTTGTAAGCAGTGGGTAAAAACAAGTGGACAGCAAACAAGATAACAACAACATTAAGAAAAAGACTAAAGGCTGGTAAATGTGTTTAAAGGTTCACAAGGGTACAAACCCCTAGGTTAGTCAATTCACCGGTGTCATGGGAACAATGTGTGCCAACAAGCAAACCAGCCAACAAGCAAAGAACATGTAAGGAAAATAGAAATGAACATGTTCAGCCAATATAATATGCTTTCTCTCTAATTACCAAATCGTTGCTTACTAATTTAGAATTAAAGAGTGCATTCTACTGAGGAGAGACAAGCGTAGTTAACAGGTGGTGTACTGGCTGTCTTTTTGGTGTCATGGTTTGGCATTACAAATGATGTATGTACCTGATCCAGACATAACAAATCTGTTTAGTAAATAATAGTTGGCAGTGATTATTTTCATAATTGCTGCTCTTTGGACTTGAGCTTATGGTATATGCAATAATATTTAGATATCTGTACAGCAAATGTTCTTACTAAGTGTTCTATAGTGGCCTAAATTTTTGTGTAAATCTTTCTCTGATTTTTTTTTTAGAGGAGCAGTTGGCAGTGAAGTCCTCTACTCTTTCAAAGAACGCATCCTGCTGTTCCTCATCCTCTACAACACAGAGCTGTCAAACTTCCTTGAGCCTGAACCCAGCTGTAGGGAGGCTTACCACACCCTCTCTGCCCACAGCTATCCACCCTGTCTCTCACACATCCTGCCAGTCTCACCTTGCCCAGACACCTGACGTCCCACAATCCTGCATTTTTAGCCATTCTACTAATCAGCGCATGTCCACCACTGCTCTACCAGTACCTTCTGCCCACAACAACACTCACTCACTCATGGCTTCTCCAAAGTTAGGCGTTTCAGCTACCACAACCTCTTCTTCATCCTCCTCCTCTGCTGTTTCTCTCTGTGTGCCTCCACATCCCGGAACCCCCAGTCCTGTGCCAGAGGGTCCCCCAAGCCCAGTCACACCCTCCTCCAGTCCAAGCACAGGCCCTCCAGCCCCAGCATGTGCACCTGTCAGCATTGCTTTTATCCTTGAGGAGCTGCGTGTGCTGCAACAGAGACAAATTCATCAGATGCAGATGACGGAAGAGATCTGTAGACAAGTATTGAGACTGGGAGGAGCGGAGTGTGAAATGGATTCGACGCCATTGATGCTACCACCTCTGCCACAGCTCTGTTTAAAAGGCTCTGATCGCAACCCCATGCATTCTCAGCCAAACCCGTCACCTCCCCCCACATCTGTGGCTCCTCTGTTGGCATGCTTTTCATCTCTGCTTCCCTCTCAGCCCACCTCGAAGTCCTCTAAACACACCCACCCTCTACTGAATGTCCTACGCCCTCATAAGATGCAGTGTGAAAGTGGGGTAATAACGCCAGCAAACTTCGCCAGTCAAACAATCGCTCACTCTTCCACGTCCTCATCAGTGTCCACAACTGCTGCTTCAAACCTTCCTCTCTCACTTGCCCTTGGCCTACAAGCTCAAAATTCAGCATCTAACATCTCAGGGGCCAGTGGACAGGGTAGTCTGACTTTCCCAAACCAGGCTCTGCCAGCAGCTGTTACCCTTTCAGCTTCTTCACAGGATACAAAACTGTCTGTACAAGCAGGTGCAACCTCCCTGTTGGCAGGGCGTATGCAGCATGCGTGTCGTTTTTGTCAGAAACTGTTCAGCAGCGATTCATCCCTGCAGATACACTTGCGCTCACACACAGGGGAACGCCCTTATCAGTGCCCTATATGTTTCAGTCGTTTTACCACACGAGGAAATCTCAAGGTGCACTTCCTGCGCCACCGTGAGCAAAACCCAGAACTCTCTTTTTCTCTGTTTCCATATTCTCTGTTTGCATCCGTGGCGGGAGGATCAATTGGAGGATCAGCACAAACTCAAAGTATAACGTCTACAAAAATGAGTGCTGCTCAGAGGCATCATAAACAGCAGGCCGAAAATGATCAGTGTGGTGAAGGTCCCGAAAGTGCTACTAGCTCACCACGCACCACAGCCTCTTCTCTACCTCTGCCTCCTAGTATCGATTTGGCCCTGTTGACCACGGCACATTCTCTCCTTCAACTCAACCGCACATCTGCTGCTGTAGCATCTACATCCTCTACTTCTTTAATCACAACCTCATCGTCTTCCTCTCTCGCCTCTACCCTTCTTTCAGCTCCAGCCTCATCCAGCTTTTCTGCTGCTGGGGTGTATAAAGGAAAACAGCAGCATTTTGATGAGAACACCCCTCCAGTTTCTACCCTGCTCCCTCATTCTGCTTATTCACAGCTTGCCAACTTACCCAAACTCTTCCTCCCAGCATCCTCCACCCACCATTATCCAGGCCATGGGTTCCTCAGGCCCACAACACCATCAGGATCCTTCATGTCAACCACACAGCAACACATCACATTCCCCTTTACAGCCTCCTCCACAGTCACATCCATCGCCACCCCAACCTCAGACACATCAAAGTTGCAGAGACTGGTGGAGAAGTTAGAAAAAGAACCACATGGTCAGTCCCACTGGGCATCATCTATTGGGGAGACTTCCACCAGCAGCTATAGTGTAGCAGGAGCGTTAAGTTACAGCAGCAGTAGTTTAATGAGTACAAATACATATAGTACAAATGTGGTCACCTCACTTCCATCATCTACAGTCCAGATACCCTCGTCCCTTTTCAATAAGGAATCCCCTTATCTGGGACTCATGAATTCTGCTGGGGCACTAGCTCCCAATCAGTGTAGCGTGTGTCTTCGTGTGCTAAGCTGCCCAAGAGCATTACGTTTGCACCAGGCTACTCATTTAGGTGAGCGCCCCTTCCCCTGCAAGCTCTGTGGTCGTTCCTTCTCAACTAAAGGAAGTCTTCGAGCACACCTTGCCACCCATCGAGCACGCCCACCAAACAGTCGTGCCCAAAATTCATGCCCCTTATGTCAAAGGAAGTTCACCAATGCGCTTGTGCTGCAACATCACATCCGCATGCATTTAGGAGGACAGTTACCACCAGAGCATCTGCCTGATACTTCCACAGAGTGCAGTACTTTGTCCCAGTCTGTTGACCTCCCTGCTTCAGAGATTAGCCCTAGCACAACTGATGTTCCGGTACTACATGGAGATATAGAAACAGTGTCAGATTCTAAATGTTCCTTTAGTAGTCATTCTGACCACCTTCCTGTCAGTACTGCTTCCACAGTATGTCCCATAACCTCCAGCCTCCCTGGTTCACTTAGCCCAGGTCCCACACAACCATTTGACCTAAGCTTTGATCGTTCCATGAATCCAACCCCACATTCACCTCAAACAGGCAGATCTGATCCCCCTGACCTTTCTGTCAGTGTGCCCTCTCCAGTTGAATCTGCTGCCTCCCTTATCCTTCCAGCCACCCACTCAGCAACAACAGATCCCCCTGCCTATGATCCATACTCAGAACTTTCCAGCAACACTGCCTCCTTGGGAGATACAAAGAATTCATCCATAAAAACCAATGCACACGGTGATGACGGTCAACTCAAGAGTGAAAACAGATCACTTCTGCCTATTCCTTGGACTGGCTCAAGGTCTAATTTAGAGGATCTTCTTAGTGTACAAGTTCATAATGCATCAAGAGTTCCTCTGCCACATCCAGCATCAACACCACCTGCTCTTCATCCTCTCAGCACCGAGAGTCTATCTTCTCACACAGTGCACCTAGTGGAGCCTGAGCAAAGTCTTGTCCAAACGTCCAAGTCAATCTCTCAAGAGTCCAGTAAAGACGACATTATGGAGGACAAAGTACATCAAACACCAAAGAATGTTCAAAGGGCAACTCCAGATTTAAGTGTTAATGCAAATATAGCATCCGACACTTTGAACAAGACAAGTGAGGATGCCACGGAGATGTCACCAGAGGAGCCTGACTCAAAGGTACCGAAGACCATAAAGGAAGGTCACTGTAGTTCACTGGATCTAGTTGACTTGAAAGATACAACAGCAACTCCAAAAGACAGAACCGAACCAAGTGCATGCATATCACTAGCACCCAGTCTTCCACCTCCCATGCCAGAGAAAAAAACCTACCACTGTTCTGAATGTGGAAAAGAGTACGCAAGTCGCAGTGGATTGAAGGTAAGTGACCTTATTGCGTTCATTCAAAACAGACTATTATTGACATCTGAAGGGTATATACAAATTAATACAAGGTTAGATTTTGAAAATCCTGTACATTACTCAAGAAATGTCATCCAGTTTTTGTGATCTATAGCAATATCTTGTTTTTATCCTCTAGGGACATATGAAGCACCATGGGGGAGTTGTAAAGACACCTCGAGCTCCTGCAAGAACAAAGGGTCCGGAGAGAATGTTGCAACATGAGCGGCCTCACCATTCGACCCATCTGCCTTCAGGGCATCAATGAGCCAGCACCAAGCTCTTCTAGACAACACCACCATCAGCTTTCCACCAGGCTTAAATCAATTACAAAAAGAAAGGGAACCAAAACCACAAAGTCTCCCGCATGTGCAAACACACACACACACTTAAACATACAGGGTCATTTCATGGCTTTATTGTAACTAGGATATAGTTCCAGATCTTGCCCCCAGAACCTTTTTTAACTAGACATCTGCATTGTGTATTTTAGTAAATGTGATATTAAATTGCTCGACGCTTTTTTTTAATTACAGATTGTGGAACACTAGGTCTAGACGTATCCATTAGTGCTTTCTTGAATATTGTGGTGTTCTGTAAATTATTTTGTCTGTGTGCAAGATTGTAATGATGGTTTTGTTTATTTTCAAAGTAAAGATAAAGTAGAGGTAGCTAATATAGTTTTGAACTATAGCTTTAGGTGAGAAACAGATGAAAGTTAAGTTGCTGTTTATTAAAAAAAATTGCTTTTTACTGTAGCACTCAAATGTTTTACAATGTGTCATTAACAGATTTGGCTCCAGTGATGTCATAGGTAATTGATTCTTCTGTCTTATGAACGAATATGCAAACAGTTTCAATAAGCAAATGGGATTTAAAAGCTACAGCACCCTGTGGATGATCTGTTCCTCACCAAAAGCTGAACTATTTCTTTAACACAAAAAATACATGCTGGGGTTTTAATCCAGCTTGATAAAAAAAAATGGTAGAGATCTGGGGAGAGCAAATTATTAAGTCTTAACTTGGTTAACTTGTTTAGCGTGGTGTCTATTCAAATTGCTTAGTAGCAAGGACAATGCAGCTGGAGCTTGCGAAGCAGGAAGTACTTCCCTGAATCAAGCCAAGTTAACTTAACTAGTCCATTTGACTAGATAATATATAACACACTTAAATCATTGTTACAAGCACTTACAATTCAAATGGAAATTCTTAACCTATGCTGAAATGTTGAACGAGTACAATACAATAAAAAAGCACCAAAACACCTAATAGCATCAAACTGTATATATAGACTGTCAACCTGTATCCACTTTGTCCATGTTTGTCCTGTCCAGCTGTACAGTATTACAGGATAATCTGCTCTTGACACCAACTAGACTGAGGAGTCGGTTGAGATTGCTTAACAAGCCTGTATGTTAGTCAGTGTAAACTCTTGTTACTTTGATATTGTCAGTGTAGGTATTGAAAAAGATAGAAATAAACTGACCGATTCTGAAATTAACCACTAGCTTAAAAGATAGACCTTTCTATATTTCTTGGTGGCGATGTTTGTTTCTATGGTGATGTTTTTTATTGTCTGAATTATTTACGTCAAAGATTCTCTCATGTATCTTCCATAACAATGAGTTGGGTGTACGAGTCTCACTGTGACTTATTTCATAGTACGGAATAAAAATCAGTGTATTCATGAAATAATTTGAATATGCAATTCTTTTTACTTTTGTTGATCTAAATCAAAAGTCTATATATAACACAAGTCTGTGATCCTTTTCGCAGTGGCTTTTGCATTTGCGATTTTTAACACTTAAACTTAAGGCAAGGGGCAAGCATACATGTGTACAGAGTGACTATATAGTACATGTATAGTCTATGTTTATAAAACACCAATGGTAGTCTTCCTTGGTGGTCTGAGGGAAGGGAGTTTTTAAGGCATATCTAATCCGTTCTCTCCCTGACACAACGAAACCTCCCTGCACTGCTTCTGTGTGTCACATGAAGAGGAGTGAGGGTGAAACTGGAGGAAATGTTGACAATCTGTCTGCAGACTGGCCTCTAATCTGTTGCACCATGACAACCATGCAGTGGAACATAAGACAGGGTTTAGAATATAACAACACATGCAATGACAGGATTGCACCAGTGGGAGGCAGTGTTGAATCTTAACGTCCAGGGCATGTTTACTGATGTCGCTTGTTATAAGGAGTTGGTATAAAATCCCCCAAATCATCCATTCCAAAACTAAACCATAAATGTGAATATTCCAAAAGAGATCCTTTAACAAAACGGTCATTTGACTTCATAGCTTTGATGTCTTTTATGAAGTTACCACAGTTTTATTGTAATAATAATAACTGTAGCACGTATAATACTTGGGTGGATACTAACACTATGGCCAATTTTAAAGACAATGTCCTGTTGCGTTTTTCATTCTAATCGGCTTAAATATGTTGCGTTGGCATGTTTGTTTGCTTTCATGATTTGACCAATCATGAAAGTACCACAAACAGATGGTAAACACCAAATAAATGTCTAGCAAAACAATGAACTAAACTGGCAAAAGCCGCACAATAGTTTGAAGAAAAAACTGGCAGATGTTTACGTTTTTTCTGTCCATATCGAAAGCAGATGAAGGTCGTCAGCAGGGCCAATAAGTTCGAGCAGTTGGACGGAGCGGGATGGGCTAATGTGCAGAGGGGAGGTCTTTGGCTTTTCAGGATCAGTTTTTTGGCAACACCTCTGCAACGACCACGTCTACAGCCCGGAGAAAGGGCTGCTGTGCATATGAGACCGAGGACTGAAATTTGAACCAACTAGCGCGATGAAAGAGATATAGGACAAAGATCATCAGAGTTATTTCCAGGGACGCATGTTTATCTTCAGACAACGCAACGTTGTTCAGCTTAGTGCAAAAAAAAGAATAGGATTGTAGGCCATTAGGGAACCAGTCAATGCTATGCACTAATAATCGATGTACTTGTTTACATTTTGATACACTTCAGCAATCCTTTTTTTCCTGGGAGCAATCGAAAGTTCCCGTCGCTTTGCATCACAAGTGTAGACGCTAGTTTTCTTCCAGCGTTATGTTCTGACATTTACAAAGATCCGCTAAACTTTATCAACACAACTAAACGTATCTTCCACAAAGGACCGATCATCTCTGAAGAATGATTTGGAGCTGGTTTACGGAGCTGCTGCTCATCTTTCTGTGCGTGCACAAAGCTTCCAGCTCAAACCTAAAACCCGAGGTATCGTATAACAACTTTTTAATTACTCTTATAACGTTCAGATTTCGCTAAATATAGATTATATAGACACGTACAGATAATAAAGAACGCAAAATGTGGGTAGATTTGTATTAAATATTAATACTTGCTGAAATCGATGTAAAATGAACACATGCAGTTTTAAACTGTGCATAGAGTTAATCTAAGTAAAAAAAATCAAAGGCAGATTTTTTTTTCCAAAGAAAACGACACAGTCTTGTGATCTTAATGAAAACGTTATGTATACATCGTGGCAGTATTACACTACCATTATTTATGCTTATTATAATTGTATTACAGTATTAATATAATGAACACCAGAATTGTAAGTAAAATAAACTGTAAAATGTCAAGACAGATTACAGTAATTAGAATTTTGGAGTGACAATGTTCTTAATTGTAATGAAAATAATATTTTAATGCAATTTCTGAATGGTCATAAAAAATACACATTTCTATGCAAAATACTTTTGATTTTGTGGCGAAATGTTATACTTGTGAGATTCACCCCAGAAACAGTTTTATAGTTCATCTTGTAGCGCTGTAATTTTCATTTCTTTTGTATAAACAACTCTGAAAGCAAAAATGAAATATGTTCATGAAATGAACATGAAAAGTGAAATTTTATATTGGCAAGATTTCATTGGCTGCCGGTCATTATATTTTGCCTTGGGGTTTACCCTTAAGAATCTCTGAACTCTCTGCTGAACAATCAAAGTAAACAGTAAGAAACTAGAAGAGCAGTCGAGGATTCTGAATTAATGTGAGAGGAGACCACAGGGTTTAAAAGATGCTGAGGAAGCAGAAGTAGGACGACCAATCACCACAGGAAAACAGGACGAACAGAAAAGTCATGACTGTTATGTTGTGGTCAGGGAGGAATGGATATGCTGAGGATGAGTTTGGGATGGTGGGGGTTTCTGTTCCTGTAAGCTGAGAGATATAATAGTCAACATCTGTCCTTGGTTATGGATGAAAATGAGAGGAGGGGTTTAGACAGGGCGGGAAACAACTTTGTGGTCAACTTGGGCTAACAGGAAGTCATCACAATCATGCAGGAAGTTCTCCTGATTCCTTAAGGATGTCCTTATTCTACAGACCCATGCACATCTGTGGATCTGACGGGTGTCCATATCCACCTCCCTTTGTAGTGAACGACACACGGAAAAGTAAACTATGATTTCACCGGCACACTACGTACAACATATAGGTTATTTTTGGTAGACTTACCATTACTGACGTTAATGGACATAAGTCATCCGATGAGTGATTCTGAGATGTAAAGTTAAGAATATATTACGCATCATGGTGTTTATTGAAATGTGCTTTAGGCCACAAGATGGCTAGTCACATCCTTGAAAGATCATCACCAGAGGAAATGGGCGGGAGATTTTCCATACGGCCTTGACCACACTGTTCCTTTGAACAGATGTGAGACGGTGCCACCAGTAAGAGTGATGAACTGGCAAAGTGTGGAGAAGGAAGAGGGATGTTGGTGGGGGTGTCGAGTTTCAGAAAAGAGACACAAATAACAAAGGGAAACAAAGGGGGACCGATCCATTCGGGCAGGAAATGGGGTGGGATGTGAATTATGAGAGTCTGCATAAAGAATAGAAGTTATTGTAGGCTGGGCGGTGATGTCATTTCAGAAACAGGAGAATGACAGAACGAAAGGCTAACTACATAATAAATTATCCACTTCCTGTGTCGCTTACAACCAAACCACCCACAGATCTTTGCAGGTCTGAAAAGACTTTCTGTGATCCCCAATTTTCCTATTTTGCACTTTCTGTGTAAGTGGATTATTTGTCTTCTATCTCACGGGCCGAGTGTGAGAAGTTGATCTATCACATTATAAACAACAGCTGGTGAATTCGTACATATCTGGAAAGTTGACACCATCCAGAGAAACTCCAGCCACTAGAATTCACTCATAGATACTCATAGATACACCATGAATTAATTCCAAGTTTAAATAAACTAAAGATGTCACAGAAATATTAATGCCGTGTCTATAAATATGCTTTGTGGACATTTTTGTGATAGAATGATGACTGCACAGTTCTGTGTGAACCTCTTAAAAATGATATTAGATCAGCAATCTCCAGTTCTGCTTGTGAGTGCCCTGCAGGACACTGGCCCTTCAGAGGCAGTATTAGACATTCCCATTGGTGGATGTGAGGAAGATCTGATGATGATACCGTGTAAATACATTTAGCCAGCCGTTGAGGTTCATTAGGTTAACTTGAGCAGCTGAGTTTTCTATGATTCGGTCGCATTCGATTTGGATTAACCACACGCTCACCCAGATTCCGTGTTATTCCATTGGCCCGGAGTAAATGGAAGTTGTGAGTCATTTTTCCCTGAAAATTGCACTCCTTGCACTCAGTCTCTCTGATATTGCCATGCATATGTGCGCGAAAAACACATCAGTACGTATTGCTTCTTGATGCCATAAAAAAAACACGTATGTATGTGTGAAGAAAATAGGAAAATGTGGATCTAAGTTGTTTACATGATTAGCTATTTCCAGACTGTGTTTAGGATAATTTAATTGTAATATCCCAACATGTAAAAAAAAGCTTAAGTATGTATTTGTTTGTGTTACACAAATTTCTTTCTGGTTATCAAACAATGGAATGCAGAGGGAGTGGTCAGGATACCTGTTTGAAAACAGTCATTTTTGTGACATTAGTGGTGCAGAAATGACACAGTTTAGCTTTAAAAAAAGTGTGATTATTAGTAAAATGACTTCCTGACCATCATCAAGTAAGTTTGGTACCACCAGTGTGTCACACTACAGCAGGGAAAGACAGTGTAGCCAGTCATTCACATGAACGTAATGTGTCCTATTGGTGTTCAGCTCTGTGGTGATAAATGAGTGTTAACTTTCCTGTTAAAGTTTAAGGGAACCTTTTCCAAGAAAAGACTGAGGGTCTATGAGTTGGACAGGAAGTGCTGGCAGTGAGTGCTGGATCGTACCCGGTTGGGTTTAGTTAACAGTTTACAGCTTGTTTTTAAGAGACACAAGAAACATTGCACAACAGGACATCACACGTGATGTTTTCTCCCGTTTCTGTTGTGAAATAACCAGGTCGTCTCCAAAATGTTCTTCATGACACATTATTTTCATCCATGGCATTCCAAGCCATCCCCCCACCATTTAATATCCCATACGCAGCCGTCTTCTTCCTCATATGGACATTACAGTGAACCTTTGTTTGTGCTGTAGAGGACCGAGCGTGAGTCACAGATGGTCGAAGAGGAACGACTGCAGTGAGGAACATCATATGATGGAAATGAATAAATAAAGATTATGCGGAAGTTACCAAAGAAATCTAAAATTCCTTTAATTAATTAAAGATACTGGGGAAATAAACAGAGTGCACGAGGAAGCAATAAGCGAGACAAAATAGGAAGTTCCTAAAATGTTTTTCCAGGATTGCATCAACTTGGAATAGACGCCGTGAAGCATGTGAGCATGGACGCAATCATGTCTGCTGCCAGAAACACACTCGAAAACACATGCAGCTTGAGCACCATAATACTCCTGAAGCATGCTGATCGTGTGGGGGAACCTTTGAGCTTCACGCTCTATTCACATGGGGAAAATCCAGAAAACAAAAACCGTGCAAGTTACAGCAGCTAGATCATGTGATCCGCATGTTTTTCTGGCCATATGACCAGCAGCTGAACGAGGGCGTACTGTGGCCCCACAGGGTGTGTCTGCATTGTTGCCCTTCATTCCTGCAGTTGCGTGTGAGAGAGACAGTGGCGGAGGAGGTATGGAAGGAGGGATTATGGGATAAGGGCTCTGTCTCTGAGGTTTGAATGGTATTAATGAGAAATGACTGACTGACAGTGTGGTTTAACTGGAGACATGAACCGTCTCCTGGAGGGAGTCACAGACAGATAACAGATCACTTTTCATCACTTTATCATCATTTTATAGCCATCATCATTCCATAACGTTGCAAGCAGACATGCTTTTATGTCGTTTCTGTGGGCGACGAGACCGGCCCAGTTTTAAGAAGAGAATGCGGCCTCTAAGGTCTCACAGGAAAGGAAGGTCATCAATTTTAGAATCGGCACGGGCCCACACTTGACATATAGGTCTGTTTGTGCAGCAGCAGGCTGTATTTAGGGAAATTTTTAATAAAGGCTTTGTGTTGCAATGCTTTTAAGCTCGTTGTTTAATGAATTTAGGAATGAGCTCGGCCCAGTCCCCTGAGTGCAGTATCTTGTTCTGTCCATTCCGATCCACACTCACAAAAGCTGTTTATTCAATGCATAGTCAACGTCAACTGCCAAGTATGCCATGTGTTTGAATTTCAACTGTACTACTGTAATACAACTCCAGGATTGATCATTAAAGCATAAATAAATATTGATTTTATCTTTGTTATAGATTAATTTTGTGACTAGTCTCACAATTAAATCAACAAAAAGATCGTAACTTTTAGACACAAGTCTTATGTAGCACATTATTATATTAAGGGGATAGTTCACCCTGAAATGAAAAATTCTTCCATCATTTACTCACCCTCATGTCATTCCAAACCAGTAAGACTTTTTCTGTAGAACACAAAAGATGGTTTTGCAGTGGTTTTGCATGCATACAGTGAAAGTCAATGGGTGCCACAGTTATTTGGTTACCAACATACTTCAAAATATATTTTGTGTTCCTCAGGAGCAAAAAAGTCTTACAGCGTTGTAATGACATGAAAATAAGTAAATGATGAATTTTCATGTTTGTGAATGACATATGCTTATGCCGATTTCAGCTTCAAACAAGGAAGACCAAAGCAAAACATAACAGAATGTTTTGGCCAATAATGAAAACATTCTCCCCATTCTGTCCTAATCTAGGCATGGCTACAGCAGTACGGTTATCTGCCCCCTGGAGATCTCCGCACTCACACTGCCCGCTCCCCTCACTCTGTCACCTCCGCCATTGCTGCCATGCAGAGGTTCTATGGCCTGCAAATCACGGGCAGCTTTGATCCTAAAACTCTAGAGTAAGTTGCTTGTATTATATTGTATTATAAGTATGTCTTATTAATCTACAGTATATATTTGGTCAGTTCATGTATCTGAAAGTCAAAGGCTGCATTTATATACATTTATCTATAAAAAAACCATCCAGGTGATACTTTTCTCCCCCCGTGGGCTCTCCGCATTTTTTTGGGCACCTGTGGGCAATTCGGCTGGATGAAGTGCTTATAAATATCGCATGTGGAATTGTTTTGGCCCATCTCTTCTGTGGTTGTTAGTCATGGAAGGAGAGAATGGAAAAATTGTGCATTGTGTCAGCGCTCCTCCAGCGGTGTGCGATGGGGCATGGAAGATGTAGAATATATGAGGGCAGAAATGAACGGCCATCCTGTCCAGAATCATTGCAATGAAGTCTGTTGTGGGGTGAATGATCTAATGTATTGGACGGTGCTTGTCAGGGCGATGAAGCGGCCCCGCTGTGGCGTCCCAGACAAGTTCGGAGCCGAACTGAAAAGCAACCTGAGAAAGAAGCGCTACGCGATCCAAGGACTGAAGTGGGATAAAAATGAGATCACATTTTGGTAAGAGACTACCTTAGCTCAATTCTGCTGTATCAATAAAGTGAATTTTAAACTGTATTTAGGTCATTTTAGGCCCCGAAATCCAGGCCAAACCATTAACAATTAATTGAGGTTTGCTGTCATAAACGTTTAGATATGGCAGTGGGTGCGCTTTGGTAAATACATGCTGTGCTTATGGAAAAGTCATCTTTGGCCTGCTATAAGATTCTGCTTCACTGCAGCCAGGGCCAAAATTCCTGTGTGAATTGTCTGTAATGTAAATCACTTTCTCCCTCCCTCCTTCCTATATTTCTTATTTTCCTATGGCCTACTTTTTTCTGATTGCCTCTCCAATTCACCCTCTCTTATCATCCCTTCTCAGTATACAGAACTACACCCCGAAGGTCGGGGAATATGAGACGTTCGAGGCCATCCGAAAAGCCTTCAAAGTGTGGGAAAGCGTTACACCTCTGCGCTTCCGAGAGATCCCTTACAGTGACATCAGAGACAAGGTGGAAAACTTTGCCGACATCATGCTATTCTTTGCTGATGGTTTCCATGGTGATGCCAGTCCGTTTGATGGTGAAGGAGGCTTCCTGGCTCATGCCTACTTTCCAGGCAATGGAATCGGAGGGGACACGCACTTTGATGCGGCAGAGCCTTGGACCATCGGCAACCGTGACTTGTTGGGTAAGGACGGCAGAGGATCAGAAGAAATGAAGCAATATTCCGACCCCCTGGGGTTTTCAGTGTTTTAACAAACATGTCAGTATGTTTGCTGGATCTTGTTTGGACATGCATGAGACAGAGCAGATAAACTTAGAACGGCCTGTTTTTAATATTTTTGCAAGAAAGCCAAAGACGTGTCCAAGCAAGTTTGAGCCCTAGG
Organism: Botia almorhae; assembly: GCA_036877575.1. NCBI lineage: Eukaryota > Metazoa > Chordata > Actinopteri > Cypriniformes > Botiidae > Botia > Botia almorhae. The sequence goes on from JAZGTJ010001862.1 coordinate 43,207, forward strand.
CCCTGAATCAGCCTCACCTTTTCATGAGGTTATCTCAGTCTCAAAAGCTTTATTCATTCTTTAAACTTTACCTGCTGTGAACTGAATGCTCGTATTCAATAAGTTGTTTGTAGTTTCTACACACAATAATAGCCGTCGTCAGTCGTTCTGTGCCGTCCCAAAAAAAAGTTGTTTGCCAGTAATCAGGTCAACGTGGAATCTGTGCCCACAAAACTCCACCGAAAGCTCAGCAGATTCCTGTAGAATTTAACACCCGCCCAACAGTTCCGCGCATCAGGCATCTCCAGCTTATAAAACTCTCAGCTCTGCTATTTTCTCATTTTAGCATAAACAAATGCATTCTACAGAATTCTGCAGATTTTCACCTAAAATTAATGGAAAAAAGCTTGTATCTGGGCCTGCCAACAATTTGAATGTTGAATATACAATTATAGAGCAGCATCTTAAGGCTTGTCAGATCTATCCTCATTTCTCTGTTAATTTCACTCAGGTAATGATGTGTTTCTGGTGGCTGTGCATGAATTGGGTCACGCCCTGGGCATGGAACATTCCAACGACCCATCTGCTATCATGGCTCCATTTTACCAGTGGATGGACACCGAGAACTTTGAGCTTCCTGAAGACGATCGTAAAGGCATTCAGCAGCTCTATGGTAAAATAATTAAATTCATCACACTTCTAAATCATTACAAATCTATAAATACTGCCATTTATATTCTTATCACATTTGGCTTCTGTATGTTCACATTCAACAAAAAAAATCCAAACTGAAAACCATTCTTTATTAATTACATTTGTCTATTGAAAACACCTTGACATCTTTGTGATCCTCAGGGCCAAACACCGGAGGCCGCCCGAGACCGCCCGTCACCCCTCACACGCCCCACCATACCCCGTACCCCACCCCACCCAGGCCAGGAGGACCTAGCTTTGGTCCTGATATCTGCGAGGGCAATTTCGACACCATTGGCATCTTCAGGGGAGAAATGTTTGTATTTAAGGTACAGTAATAATTGAATATTTGTGTACGAATTAAGTTTCGAGCTTGACGCTAGAAATAAACACTACGTTTATTGGTTTATTGGTTCCCAAGGAACGCACTTACTGATAAAATGTAGAGTATAGCTTAAGGACACAAGCGTCTGCTAAATTGGAACATATATGTGAGTTCATCATGATTCTTGTCCCTGTGGTTTAGGATAAGTGGTTCTGGCGTGTCCGGCACAATCGGGTTATGGAAAATTACCCCATGCCAATTGGACATTTCTGGAGAGGTCTGCCTACAACGGTTAATGCTGCCTATGAAAGAGAAGATGGAAAGTTTGTCTTCTTTAAAGGTAGTTGTCTTCTATCTCTTGATTTTGGTGTGAAAACAAGTGGCCTAAATATTGCCCCAGTATCCAAATGCAATACATTTGGTCATGTCTGGTTTTAAGGGGAAAGGCACTGGGTGTTCACCGAGTCAAACTTGGAGTCTGGTTACCCGAAGACCCTGAGAGAGATGGGCAGTGGTCTTCCAAAAGACAGACTGGATGCAGCTCTTCTATACACCCCTACTGGCAACACCTACTTCTTCAGAGGAAACAAGTCAGTAGCTTTGTTTGCCCCGTATATGAGGCATGACGGAACACAAAGGGAGCTTATGAAACTCTGAAACTATTTCTTATCTTCAATCAGATATTATCGTTACAATGAAGACACGCAGTCAGTGGATGCAGACTACCCCAAACCTATTAGTAAATGGCAAGGCGTTCCAGACAACATAAAAGCTGCCTTCATGAGTCGCGATCAAAGTAAGCCTTTTGACTTGTGTTTCTCATCGAAACCCAGCCTAGGCATGCACACCGTATTCATGTTTACTTTTGTTTATAAAAGAATATTAGAAAATCTGCCATCTTTCTCCAGAGAGATATTTGTTTATAAAAATGCATAACATGTAAAGTGGGGTTCAGAAGTAACCATTCCAATTGTTATTTCAAATTTAATTTTTTTTTTATTACAATTTTCACTGAAATTGTAATGCTTAAAGTTTCTTTTGTAATTGGAAAAAGGCATTACATTAGACAAAGGCAAAAGGGAAACAATTTCACTGATTGACATTTGGAAGCCAATGTATACTTTCAGCTAGACGCAGACTAAATAAAATAACTGTTTATATTGACATGGTCCACTTCCATACTGTAAGAGGGTTGTAGGGCTGTCTTTAAATTGATGGAAGTATTGTCATGACTTACATTGATGATCTGTTGTGAGGTTGCATCTTTCTAAAAGTATGGGGGGGTTGTTTTCTTTAAGCAAAAAAAGACAAATTTCAAGGACATTTTTATGTATTGCTAATGAAGCAAACTGAATAAGGGAGGTGTTACGGTCAGTGGCTAAAGCAAATAAATAAATGCAGCGTAAAACTGTTAAGCCAATATCAAGCCAATGTCTGTTTTTCGAAGCTCTGGCACTAGAGAATCACGTATGCTCAAAATGCATTGAGGTCATTTCCTGATCCCATTACCCTGTCTCTCTCTCCACTAACCTGTCCAATACAAGACATAAAACCCTGTTATTTACAGCTGTTTTACTGAAACAAAGCCAGGATGTAGGCCGCGGGCCAAAGAGTACTACCATTGTGAAGCGCTAACTTTCCCTCTCTGATATTCACAGGTTATACCTACTTCTACAAAGCCAACAAGTACTGGAAGTTCAATAACCAGTTGTTAAGAGTGGAGCCTGGATACCCCAAGTCTGCACTTAAAGATTGGATGGGTTGTCCCAACGAGGAGCCAACGACAGGTGGTGGCGGCGGCGGAGGAAGTGACCGCGACCGTGAGAGGGAACGTGAGAGAGAACGTGAGAGGGAACGCGAGAGAGAACGTGAGAGAGAACGCGAGCGAGAGAGAGAACGTGAGCGCGAGCGTGGACGTGAGGACGACAAAACGGATGACGAAGACAAGAAAGAAGAGACGGACGTGCTCATAATTGAGGTGGAAGACGCACCCAGCAGCGGCGGAGGGGCGGCGGCCGTGGTGGTACCACTCATGTTATTGGTGTGCGTGATCTTCACTCTTGGAGCGCTTCTCTTCTTCCGCACGTACGGCACGCCCAGACGCTTACTATACTGCCAACGCTCCCTACTGGACAAGGTTTGAGGAGAAGAGAGGAGGAAAGAAAAGCGACAAGAGGAGAGAGGAGAAGAGACGAGAAGAGAGGATTGAGAATATGAAAAAGGGGACTTACCAAAGCAGAACAAAAAATGAGAAACCAAAGTCTAAAAGGGACCCTTTCGTTGTTTACTTTAGGCACGACGCCACTCAAATCTCGCCGTTTTTATATTTTGTAATTAGTGGTCTTGAAGTTTTGCGCTCACGCCTGTGCCGAGCTTTTCCCGCATGCTGTAGAAAGGCACGTGGTGCTTGTTTCTCCGTCACGTTCACTCTCCCCTCTTCTCCAGTGGTCCGTCTTCTCTGGTGTAGCCAATGACGCCAGCTCATCGCTGTTTGTTTAGCCCTCTGTAAATGTCATTTTTTATAGTTGTGATTGTTGTGTATGTCTGACTCATTGTGAATTTCTGCCAGCTGGTGAAAACAGTGTTTGTCCAAATGCTCACAGTTTATCCAAAGTTTCTCATCTCAGGTTGCGCCTGATGTTTTTCACCATTTGCTGCAGCAGCCTCACGCGACCTAACAGTATCAAAACGTACCAGTGTACGGTACTGCAATGTTGTTTTTTTAAAATGTGGTTCCATATAACAGGGTTCCCACAGTCATGGAAAACCTGGGAATTTGGGGAAATTTTAAAAGTGTTCCATAGGGAATATAAATTTGATAATGACCTGCTTTTGAATATTAAATCTGCCGGAGATGCACAAAACAACTGGAAGTTCATGGAAATTTATTGGTCAGAACCCCGACGGTCCTGCATGGTAGTACCGTGGTAGTTTTATCCATGTATACTGGTGTACCATATACTGTACATACATGAATATGGCAATCATTCAGTACCATGGTATATACCAAAGTACCCCAGTATTACCATCTGATACATCCGTACCATAATACCACCACAGTACTTGTTTTTTTTGAGTTCCCATATGCACAAACATACTAAATCCACCAGATATCACAAACGCTGCTTGCATTTGGCTTATGAAAGGCAATTCTGTACCCAAAAACAACACAGGGCTGCAGTCTCTGTGCCACTCCCACCCCACGCAACCCTGCAGCTCAGGTTAAGGAACCAAAGTCTTGTGCCATTCCAAAGATAACTGCTACTTATTCCACTAACAGCCTTTAGAAGCCTGCAAAAGCTGTGCTGTCTGTCCCTGTCTTTGAGTAGTATGGCTTTATATTGTACTGTATTTTAAATGATTACTATTATTGATAATGATGATGTCATTATCATTTTGACTATTACTATTGTTATTGTTCTCCATGCCAAGAATGTGTCTTTTTTTGATTTTAGCAATTGTCATTAAAAATGTCCTGCTGGACAGGCAATAATGTTTGTCTTATGAAGTGGCCTTAATTTGGGGAAAGTGAAAGGGTGGGTTTGTATTTTTAAGTGAAATAAATTTAAAGTATGAAAATGACATATTCACTGCTTGTGTTTACAGTTATTTTAAACATGTGGTGCTTTTTTAATTGGTCTATAAAGATGGTGAAGAAACAATAATAGTATTAATAATAACGGAGTGATGATGGTCATTATCTAAAAATAAATTGTGCTTGTCTTTCAAACCGTTTTTATGTTTATTAAGTCAGAAATAAAATATTTTGTAAGTTTTCTTTGCTGTCAGATTTTCCTTTTTTGGCTTGTTGTTCTCGGCGAACGTTTTTTAAACCCGACGTTGCCAAACGAAGATCTGTTTAGCCTATTTTCCATTCAATCTCCGGTACAGCACCGATATGAAAGGAAAACTACTTCTCTATCCTAATCTCCATCTGCTCCTCTCAACCTGTATCCGAGTCCAACTCGGAGTCTCCATGTATTTTCCAAACTGTTCTTCACCTCCCAGAGTCCCCCTTAAGAATCAGAACATACGAGTTTACCTCATCCAATGTCACAAATCATGACCAACAATAAGCCAAACTTCCTGTAAGACCCCCGGCCCCCCCATCATGTGCTTGTTTCTTTTGCATAGAACTGTTTATTTCGCTTATTTGTGTCCATACTTCTTTCTTCCTGGCACTCGGAAACATTTGGCTATATAAGTGGGACGGAAAAAACAGGCTAGTTCCAAGGATTAAATGAAACCAGGAATTATTATAATTCTGCAAACCCTTTGGCACTGCTCGTAAGGAAACATATCTCCGTTAAAATGTGTGTGTGTGTGTGTATCCTTGAGAATAATTACACTTCCAGATACTGATGGAGGCAAAATCATATGTTTAAAAGATGACGAACTTGATTTTATATGTAGCTATGTCGCATGCAGTGAACAGATAGATGCGGTACAACAGAATGTATTTGGTGTTTGGAATGAGAGTCTTTGTGAAATGGATAATGTTTTGGCACTCCGGGTCTAGTCACGAGGCTTCGGGGAGGAGGGAGGGGGAGGGTGGACATTTGGAGGCCATGATCAAGGAGAACTCCATCCCAAACATCTGGAACCCAAACGGCCTCAATACCAAAGCCTGCAGGAGGGAGAGGGAGGCAAGCACAGTTTATCTGTGCACATACTGCTGATGTAATACAAATCATATGACC
>JAZGTJ010001863.1:1255-48899 GCA_036877575.1 Botia almorhae
AGCATTCTCATGTTGCTTCAAACTTGTAAGCTAGCTCACAGTAGACTAGTTGTCGTGTGTTAAATTGTGTTAAATTATATCTTTACTTGTCACATTATATCTTTACTATATACAAACATGTTTTGACTTTGTGTATACATAATCTATGGTATTTATACACAAAATGTGCATTTGTATATTTTATATGATAACACATTTGTTCATGTTAGGTAAAGACAGCGTATACAATACATGACAAGGTTAATGACAACATATTGCTAAGCGAAGATATTGTAAATTAAGGGATATTACAAACAACCAAGTTGATTTACATTTAAATAATAGTAGGATTGCCATCAATGCTGCGTAGGTTCTCAGATGTATAGTGAGAAGATTCACACCTGAGGATCAGTGCCGGTTTAGGTCTAATAGTCTATTTTAAAACACTAATGTTAAAGAAGTTAAAGCCTCTTTAATTACTTCCCATAACAAGGACTGCCATGTCTGCCTTTTATTACTGAGCTACAGCCACAGTATCCAGTTCTGAACATTTTGTCACTTAGTAACAAGATCGGCCTGACCCGTCTCTAACCTTAACGCAAACAACACAGAGGAAAGGTCAGGTTCAGTGTAACAGTTTTTCATACCAGCAAGACCTACGAAATATTCTATATATCAAATGCCAAAACACTTATTCTGCCCTATCTTGATTTGTTAAACATAAAACCCAATTTTTTCAAATGCCTCTTGTTGCAGTGGAGACTAAAACGCATCGTGATTGATCTACAAAACCCACCTAGAAAGTCCAAAAGCATATACAGTAGTCTGATATAATGTAATGGATGGGCACATTCTCCTTAGCTGCTTTGAAAGGACACAATAAACTGAACAGGAAAGATAGAAACAACAAAATAGTGCCTGTAAATGAATAGTGCCATCTAGGGGTTTTTATCTATGAGAAATAAAAGAAACGATGCCTGTAGGATCTATTGTTAACACAGAACACTCATCTTTGGGAATAAAATCAGCGCTGTGTGTTAGAGTAATTGTTTTTTTACTGAAAACATAGAATTGTATGCGTAAAGATGATAGATTACACAACAAAGTCTAACCCAGTTATAAAACACATTACTTCATCTATATCCTCAGAGGGAAAGCCCATGGGATGCATTGCTCTCAAAGAGTCAACACAGAAGTAGGTTAAACTGACACGCGGTACATATGCACAATACATTGCAATTAAAGTTACACATCATAAGCGCTAAAATATTACATAATAATACGTCTGTAATGGATGGAAAACCAATTTATGACATATCATGCCTTCTGAGGTAATGAAAAGAAACAAACTAAAACGTTAACTAAACGTAACGAGTGTTTCGTTGTTGAGATTTTTTTAAATATTGCTTAGCAACAGCTCACCGAATACTAAATGAGATCCTTGAGTATAAGTGATTCACTTAATAAAGGTTTCATTTGTTCATTATCCTATCATCATATCATAAAGTGTGTTGATTAGACCTAATGTCTTAATAGTAAAGAAAAGAGAGAGAGGTTTTCATGCACTTGAAAAATCTCTCTGCTTTTAGTTCAACAGGCTTTCCACAATAAAAACAACAAATGAGAGTGGACTACAAACAAAGCATATGATTGTAATGTACTCTCATAATTCTGAAAGACTACAATGTTATCCTTCAAAAAGAAATATTGTACTATAGTTTCGAAATCCTGGGTGCTGATTTTTATTTAATGATTTAAATTTTTCTACATTTTAAGTAGCTTTAAGTGGTCAGAGGATCCTTCGTTTAGATAATTGGGCTCTTATACTGGCGATCCATGATTCTGTGACATTAAGGAGCTTCTGATGATGAGAGCTCCTTCTCATCTCTGTTACTGTGGAAACCAGCTTTATATCCTCCCGCACAATTTCTCAACAATAACCACCCTGAAACTTTAGGAAATGAACCATTCATTCGAATAGTCAAAATCTGCTTTTGACCAAACTATACTAAAAATACATAAACTGTATCGTCACATCCATTTATTAACAGAAGAAGAGTAACTTACAGCAGTTAGTTACAGCGAAACTGTTAGCTACTTCCAAATTGTCGATGTGAGGCGTCAGTCTAAATTCAGCCGTTCCGAACTGAACCATTCCTATCCGAAACGCGCTGTACTCTTGATCAGCTCCCCTCGGAAACAAACCCCCTGAAGACACACAACACATCATTAAAACATTCAATTGTTTCCAATACATTTCTATAGACTTGCTTAATTTCATGATTCGAAAATATGTATCATTTGAGTATTTACAACTTAGCTGAATTGGTCAAAGCTTGGGATATTAATCCAGCCTTCGCAGTGGAAGGTTTATAGACTTATTAAACCATTCATATAAATTAGTACAAAATATCAAACATACCAATTTGAACACTGGGAGACGCTCCAATCGTCAACCCACATAAAAGGGAAATGAGACAAATCGATAAAATCTTAAACTGTTGCATCTCCACGACCATGTGTCTTCATCCACTTGTACAAAGGAAAATGTCTCGTTTACACAATGTTCTCTCAAATCCGTAACATATTGAAGGCGTTCGTGGAAAATGAGTGCGGCTGCTTTCTGCAGGTGGTTCTCTATCGCCTCAGTCCCAGTTCTGGAGGAATGAAATAATGCAGATTTATCGCCTTCTCTCTCTCTCCCTGCTCCCTCCTCCCTCTTGTCGCGCTGCCCTCCTATGAGTTGATACCTTCACTAACGAACAGGAACTCGACACACATACACGCACATTTTTGGTCACTGGCGGCGAATGATAAGGAGACAAACTATATTTCGGGGATACGGTTTCATTTGCACCCTTCTTGAAAATTGACTGTGCAATTTAACTTTCAAGTTTGATATTATGTCGGAGCTTATTTTGCTGATGATTATTTAGGTTCGTTTCCCCTTTTTCAAAGTGTGAGTCATCACACATTTTGTATGATAAATAATTTTTGTACCATAAAAGTCATCAAATAATAAATCCTTTACCATTCATTAAGGCTAAATATAGCATATCTCATATAGGCATCGTTGCAGTATTGGTGAATAATGAATCTTTGTTTCAAATATTCAACACACTGAATGTCTGGAATACCTCTACTGACCTAGCTAACAATTTTTGGTTCCCAGAATGTTTTGGGAACGTTAGTTTCTGTTGCAAAAATAAAACCTATAATGAATGTTTCTAGAACATTCCTACTAATTTGTTCCCAAAATATAACCAAAAGGGACAAAATACTAATGTTATGGGAACGTTCTCTGTTTGCTGGGTGATAGCTGTTGCATTGCCTTCAGGACCATGGACAGGTCCCTCCCACCTCCGCAAACCAAATGACTAGAAAGTCGCTTGATGAAGCTGAAAGCACTGCGGAGCTCTTTACAAGTGTTTATTTGGGCTTAAAGTTCATGAATATTTCACAGCTTTATAATAACCACCTATGACCACCTACATTTACAGTATAGATGTATATGTATATTTATCTGTTTGCATGTCATTTAGGTAACTTTTAGGTAACCAAACAAAGAAAAGCATAATATCAACCTTTCGTGATATTACAAACTTAATGACAATTTTCTTACTTTCATCACCAAAAGACAGTCTCTGTTAAAGCTCTGAATCTAAAAATACTGCTAGCAGATCTATTAAACACTCTCGTCTCTTCAGACCACATGCAACACTTTAATCATGTCTTTGCTCCCTTTCCTCCTTGTCCCAGTTTCCTCTCATCCCATGCTCCACACTGCACGAGCTGCTATAACAAGATCACAGGCTGGAAGGTCTTTCACAGTTAAATTGCAAATCTATTAAATTGAGCTCACTGAAGTGATAAATGGAAAATTAAATATTTAATGATCAAAAGATGACAATGTGTTTATCAAATGAACAGTGAGGATACCCATAAACCAGGAGGGGAAGTTTGATCCACATCAAATCATTCAGGCAGGTAGCAAAAGCTCCTGCTCGCACTAATCGTTGCAGGGGAGCAACCAGCCTGGCCGAAATGCCTGAAAATCCTACTGAGCAGATATACAGATAATTAGACAACAGATAATAAAAACATACAACTCGTGTATGTGTTTGAGTTACTCTTTTTGCATCTCTTTGTATTTCTGTAACGTGCTTTTTTTTAAAAAAAGAATAGAATATCATGCAGTGAGTAAGGAGATTGGCTGTGGTCTAATGGCTATTTTCTGCAGCATGAATCTGAATGTAACACAGGGAGAGTTTTACATGATATAGCACGAGATAGCCTATAGCTGTTTCACATATTAGTGTGTTTGTCTTTCTGACTTTGCATTTCAGGACAATATTACACATGGCATTAGAGATTCAGAGGAAAAAAGGATGGAAAATTCAGTGAGAGAGAGCGAGCAAGCAAGAGCGAGGGAGAGAGAGAATATGGAAGTACTATTCATCATCTTTTTCCTCCACACATTATTCCATCCCATTCCAACCTTAACTAATTCCGTCATGCATCCTTTTGGAAGGCGGCAGCCCTTTCACACACCAAAACACACAATATATCACTTCCACACACTCCTTATCAAAAGAGTGGGCCAGTGTGACAATCTGTCTGTGTGTTTGTAAGTAACCTTATCATCCGTCTCTGACAAAATTCCCCTCTCACTCATGCATGGATGAGAGGAAATGACGCTGTAAAACTCAGCACTCGGAATACTGTTTGGAATGTTTTTCTGCAATTCATCTGAATTTAAACAGCAATGCCTGCTGCCCATGTATATTTATTAATGACACGACCAATATTAACATTAGTCAAAGATTGATTTATACTCTGTGTGTGTATGTGTTTGTCACACAATGTTGTATGTTGAAAATGCCAGAGGGAGGAGATTATCACCCCTCCCCCACGTCTCACCACAGTGTGTGTTCAGGTTGCATTAGGAAATGGTCTATGTGATATAGGGTACAGAGTGAACTGATCAGCAGGGTGGGAGGACAAGTTGACCAGCAGGGATGAAATTAGCTGCTTGAAACAGTGTTTGAGACAGCAATCATGGGGGAAAGGAGAGACAAACGTGTGTGGGTGGGCAAGGAAACACGCAGCGTAGTGTCATACTTAAACACAAAGATTTCAGCAAGATTCTGCAAGCCACTCATAATAAGTCTGAGACCACCAAGACGTTTTTTGGTTTTGAAGCTAGTCAACAAAACAAGCAAACAAATAAGAGGTTGTACTTTCATAGGTTGTACGTCACTCTTTTTTAAAACAATTTACATACATATATATACATATACATAGAAATATATATACATATATTTACATGCTGGCCCGTCTCATTACACAAAGGCAGACACACTTCCGTGGTAATTAGTCAAATTGCTGTGGAGGTGGATTTCGCAACTCCCAATGCTCAGAGTGAACAAAAGCACATTAAGTAATTGTCCAGATGACTAAAGACATGAGAATGGCGAGAGTTGTTTAATCGTTTGGCAGCCTCATTTTAATAACGTTGCTGTGTGCGCTATACCTTTGCGGTTTTATTGTGACATGCTTTACTTCACGGTTTTAAGATTTTCATACATGAGACCTCTAGAGGGCTCTAAAGTGCATCTTAACATTTTAAAGTAATTTAATCAACTTTAAGCAGTTAGACAAAATACAATATGCTACTTAAAATTCAAAACGGCCCATAGAAAGCGTCAAAAACATGTTTGGATTTTCATAATGATGTTTTCATGAGAAAATCCGAGAACATTTCCCGAAGCAGCAATAATATTATGGTTTAAGCGTTTAAAAACCTGACCTGACTCTAGACACAGTCAACTCTGCGAGACAGCGAAGTATATCAGCAAAATCACGCAGTAGCTGTCTCGGTGTCTGTTGCCATAGCAACTAACTAATAATTTCACACATGCTCTGCAATACAGTGTATACCACAAAGATAATACGCAAGAAACAAGTGAGAAAAAAACTGTCAGTCTCGTCAAGATATTTTCCCACTGTCCTTCCTTTTTAACTGTAACAGGTTCCCCCTAGATTGGCTTATTTCTTGTGTGAATGTGGGCATTCTCCATTTTACATGCTTCATTACATTCCCGACAGATATCATATTCCGTCTAGGTTAAAGACACCCATTGGTCAATCTGCCAGCACATTACACAGAATAATGAATACTGGGCTTGGGCTGGGCAGAGGAATGGGTCAGAACCCTGACTATCAGACAGCTGTGCTGTGTGACTTACATCCTAACTACATGTTTGTACAGTAACAAAAATAAACCAGCAGCAAACCGCCATCGAAATATAGAAAGAACCATTATACATGAAAATATATACTGACAGTATGTACAAGGATAATTTTATTAACAATTGAAATTATTCGCATCTATACGCATGATTTAATGATCAAACTACCGCACTAAGGGGTGTTTAAGGTGATGGGTAATGTCTTAAAGCCTCTCAGCTACTAAGCAAGGTCTCACAAGTCAGATCAGCATCACAGATGGTTTTTTGTTGAGGAAATAATGAGTTCGAGTGACCTGAAGGATGGAGGAGGAAAGACAATCAACAACACAGGTCATGAGGTCAGCTGAGCCACTGGGCCATTTATTGATGGTTGTTTCCACAAACACAGGAGATGTTTGGTCCTCTCTGCTTTTTATACTAGTTGTATTTGGAATGCTTGTATCAGGAACGTCATCAAAAGAGTTCTTATGGCAGTGTTCATCAGTACAAATGTATCATCATTACCCTAACAGCTGACATATCAGTCAAAAATAACATATATATATTTTAGATACTATGTATTAATATCCATAACTTTGTTTCATTTCGACATGCAAGATAATTCTTTCTTAGTTTTGTGCATAAATTAAATATAATAGCTGAAAACAATCAAATCTCATTGAGCAATGTTTCAAGCAATGCCTTCGTTCCATTCAAATGATTCAATTTATTAATATTTCTCATTTATCCCCTCTGTATACCAATGGCTATGGTACAGCAATGTTTAATGCCTGAGGTATTTGTAAGAAGGGGTGCAAGATGATGGAGGGAGAAGCTGGTTGACTGAAAGCTGGTTAAATATTACACAATCACAAATACACAGACCAGTAAATAACATTAAAGAAGAGGAAGGAGAAAGGGAAGATGGCACGGGCGTAAAGATCGATGCGTTTGGCCGCCGAGGGTATGACGGGTTTAGGGGGCGGCGGCTTCTTGTTGTTCTTGGCTTGCGATTTGCTGAAAGCGGCGCCAACTTCAATGGGTTTGCCGTAGCAGTCGAAGTTTGACAGTTCAAAGTCTCGCGGCAGAGATCCCACAATGCTAAAGTCATTGGAGCGCAAATCTGACTTGGAAGTGCAGACTTTTTTACACCTTGTTTCTGTCACCTGAGAGAGATAAGAAGAGACAGAGAGAGTGAGGGAGAAAATGCACACAGTTACAACATGTCATATCTCGACGTCTGATGTGATATCGCCTGACATTAATTTCACACCTGGGTATTTTAATTTGTACATAAAGCAAATGAACAAACAAGGGTTGGCAGGGTGGAGAATTTACATGAATGATCCTTAATCTGACTGAATGTTGGTCCCTAATTCTTTCTGTCATTCTTTCTTTCTTTCTGTCATTCTTTCTGTCATTCTTTCTTTCTTTCGGTCATTCTTTCTTTCTTTCTTTCTTTCTGTCTTTCTTTCTTTCTTACTAGGAGTGCGACCAGTATACACAATTATTCCGGCCTTCTCTAGACCCTAATGGCCCAGCAGCAGTGTTGCATTGCCCTTCCACAGAGGAACCCCAGGAGAACAAAAGCAGCGGTGCACAGAAACACATCTACACTACCTTGCATCAAAACAGAACAGGACAAGACAAGCCTTGAACTGACATCACACTGTTTTAAAGCAGAGTAACAGAGCAGAGTGACATCTGGGTAAGTAATGTCTGATGGTATAATGCCAATCTGTCTGTTGCATTTATTCTGAATGTGTGGAAAGGGGCAGAAAGCCATGCGGCGCTGGGCCGCATCACTTCCCTCTGGGCTCGCAACACTTAAATTCTCAAACAGCTTGATATCTTTGCTGTGTGTAAAGGAAAATGTGAACTTGAAACTGTCAAATTTATCCTTCTGGTTAATCTTATCTGCTTTATGTGTGGCATTTAAAGCTTTCGATAGCGCTACATCTCCACACAGACAAAGCATGTCCTGAGATGACTGAAGAATCACTGGGGTCAAATCAGCCTTGGGACACTTCCAAATGGTTCAAATGTCATTGTGCAAACAGCATATGGTTACAGCTGCAATACGTAACTTTTGCCTCCCTACCGCCATCTCTGTTTAAAACACTGAATTGCAGGTCAAATGCAGTTATTTTCTTCACGTGTGTACATTTAAATTCTAACTAACTGCTGTAAGAACAAGATACAAACGCTGTATCATCAACATTACCTCGGCATGCGGTATAGTAACTGAATCTTCCTTTTGTTTACAGACAGACATTTCCTGCAAAAACTGACCGATCGCTTAAATGTTTTATATAAACTTACTGGTGCGAATTTGCTCAATAACAGATTTTTGTTGGTTTTTAACCCAAAACAAGTTATGGATTGCAGCTTTCATTTAGGTTCAGATGTTCTTTTTGTCGAAGGTCCAGTCTGAAGGTAACTGTGTGGCAGTGCTTGAAAGCATCCTTAAGCCTTCCTCTGGGTCCAATTTAAAGCTTGTAATAGACTTCAGTAGAATAAATTATTCAGCCCATTTTCCCTGTTTGTCAGGCTATGCCTGCTGTCAAGCACCTCTTCCAATTGTTGCTATAAAGTTGTCTGTCTTCTGAACAATATGATGTATTGTGATTATCCCACCTACACTTTCGCATTGGAAAGCAGACTTGACATTAGCAATGCATTATTCTAGATTATATAACTACAGGGATGACAAAACGATTTAACTAAATATAAACCATCAGCTCAATCTGCTGCATAGATGTAATTGGTGGAATGACACGGGGGAGTCGAGTATTCCTTTAAGAATCTATGTACACATCCTTGTTATTAAGTGCTTCAAATAAATAAAAGTAACACCTGACACATTACCCCTAGTACCACGGTAAAATTATACTAGCAGTAATGTATTTACATGCTAATCTGAAGGTAAAATTATACTAGCAGTAATGTATTTACATGCTAATCTGAAGGTAAAATTATACTAGCAGTAATGTATTTACATGCTAATCTGAAGTGCACCATGGTACATCTCTAGAAATCATACTTTGTACTTCCATGTTATTTTTGATAGTAGATGATTAATGTAGCTAAAAAACTAAACAGAAGTGAAAAAAAGTTCAGATTTACTTATAGGACTATGATTAATCTTCTTTCTGTCTTAATCTGTTCTACAATACCCATTAGGATAATGCTGGGTTTACGCTCTCCATCTCTGACCTGCAGTGTACTGACGTGTAAGGGTGTCCCCATGCCATTGATGGTGTTCTTGGCAGGGGTTTTTCCCTCCGCCTTCTCCTTGCAGGCAATCTTTGCTCTCTCTGCCTCCAGGAGTTTAGGGCTGTTAAGCATCACCTGAACCACAGCATATTCGACCAGAGAGGCAAAGCCAAAAAGCAAACAGGCAATCAGCCAGATGTCAATGGCTTTTACATAGGAGACCTTGGGCAGTTCAGCGGCCAGAGAGGTACACTCAGAGGAGAGAGAAAGCACCGACAGGATCCCTGCAGAGAGAGATTAGTCATTAGATCAAATGAGCTGAGAAGAGATAAGCTTAAACTTTGATTTAAAGCATGACTGACTGTTTACAAACACCAAACTGGCGTTGACTGAAAAATACAACATAAATCAACATATAAACAACATAAACATCTGTAACAGTATTAGAGCAACACATAAGAATGTCATTCATTTTTAAAAGATCTGTTTCTTTAGATTTAAGTATATAATGTACATAAAAATGCAATTATATAAAATGCATGTTATTTAAAAAGTTTAAAAACGGGTTTGTTTATTTAGAATACTTGAGTTAGGATTATTATAAGCAGGCCCACATGAAATCACGTGCACAAAGAAAAGCGCGAATGATTTATACGGAATTAAAATGGAAGTCATTATATCCTCACCCTTTAACACTTTTTATCATATTTAAAACAGTTAGGCAGAATTATGCCAATTTCCCAAATCAGTGCAGATTCAATCTGGGCTTGATTATGAACAAACAAATCAACAAAATCCAAAAACACACGCAAGCAAAATAAATACTCACAAACTGCATAAAATGACTGATTTGAAATGGTATACTGTGACAGGGAAAACAAGGTAGACAGAATGATAGTGGTTTTGGCGTCACCAGTGGAATCACGCACAAAAATTAAACGATGTAAGCAAACCACTCTTGCAGACAATTCGTAATGTGATGTCCGACACATTGAACAGCACTCAGTGCACCAGGAATCAGTGCGTTCCATAAAAACTGCATGCAGGCTATAATTTGAAAGCACAAGAACCACAATTATCACATTTCAGGAAATTTAATTTCAATCCCAAATCATCTCCCACTGACCTGTGCCGTTCTCAGAGCAATAGCATGCCTGTGTGCTACAGATGAGGCTGATGGAAAATCACGATGGAAATATCCTGGATATGCATTACATTTCCTTGCCGGCAAGCAATAGATGAAAATAAGCTATAGGTTCCATCAAGTGCTTTGAGGGATTCAAATGATCAGTCTTATTGAAAATGCTCACTGATGGATGACCGGTGGGTGTTACATTGATGGAATGGGGGCATAAAAATGAGAAGGATGGGGTTGGATATGAGGGTACAGGACTTCAGGACTGGAGATGTGAGATGAGGCGCTGATGCTGGGTCGGGACAGGTGATTGGATAAAGTACCCAGAGGCACACGGGCAGCGCTGGCGTCAGGGTTGATCCAGAAGGAGAGCCAGGAGAGGACGACGATAAGCAGGGTGGGAGCGTACACACCCATCATGTAGAAGCCCACCTGCCTCCTCAGAGTAAAGATCACCTCCACGCATGTGTAGTAGCCTGACGCATAACAGTTCAATTAAATAGTTGTTTTTATTGGACACATAATGTACAATGCACAATGCTTCTATTTCGCATTTTCGAATATAATTTTTGTTTTACAAAAAATTAGCTTGAGTGAAAAGTTATAATAAAAAGTTCTAAAACATAGTAAAAATTAGCTTCTACACTCATAAAGTGCTATAAATGGACACTTAAAAAGCTTTTACCTGTCCCTGCATAGTACTTGGTACAGTTGCCATATTCAATGTCCTCTTGTTTAATATCAAACTGAGGTAGAGCAATTTCGTCCATCTGTACAGGGTCACCAGACTGCCACATAAACTGCAGGTCATCTGTGGTGTAGCCAACTATACATATGCACATACACACATACTCTTAATAACGAAGTTAAAACACCAAATAACATTATCAATAATAAAAATATAAGTAATAATTGTTACATACTATATTAGAGCTTGATAAATATTATAAAAATAAAGTCATTATAGATTTTTTAGAAGTTTTAAAATTCCCAGAATTTCCATGTTTTCCATTACCATGGGAATCCTCTTTATCATTAAACCTTATTTTCTATCAACTTCATCATGGTTGTATTCATATTCACATACAGCTCTCAAGTTGCATTTTGCATCGTTGGGTATCCATGGGAAAGAGCGTCAAGTCCAGTGGACAAGAGAGGGTAACTGACAACCTGTTAAAAGAGATTACAAACAACTTTGAGTACCAAACAATGACTCGTGCAGCAGTCCAGTGTCAGCTGGCATTAGGTCACTAACTTTGTATGAGGGGATCTGACATCATTTCCTCTTAAATATGTTTGAAAGCACCAGCATACACTCTATTGCGCAGTGGAAAGGCATGCATGACTGAATGACTGTTTAAGAGAAAAATAACAGATCCTTTTGGTTCCATTGAAAGTTCCAAGGCAAGATAAGACATTCACTTGGCATGAATATGAATATAATATATATGAATCCATATGAATCTTTATAGGTTGCATCATTTGAAAGTGAATCTAAACTGAACAGATCCAGGAGATGCCACAGGCACAAAAGTAGCCCCCAACCCAACAGTGGAATAAATTCTTCATGCAATTCCCTTTTCACGCACACCAAGGCATATTTATTTAAAACCCCATTAACACATGAAAGCTTTTTGGCTTTCTCCTGTAATCTGACAAGCACAGTCTCAGCTGCAGCAAAGAGCTTCTTTTACACTGGCGAGGCCACACAGCACTTGAGAGTGAGGCAGGCAGCTGCAGCACTGTGCCAAGATATTTCTGTAAAGGCCTGGGAGAGGTTAGACACGAAAACTGTTTCCTTCTAAGATCTGTTTTTGTTTAAATGTATCTTTGTGATGCCTTATACAAATTATCAAGAGATTATCAGAGGAGGAGAGAGAGGGGGGGACGATTCGGCTATAAAATGGGATTGGGCAGGAAAAGTCAGGGGGGCAAAGAAAGATACAGAATTTGAAAATAAACAATGTGTTGCAAGATAGTATGGGAGTAAACAGTGGAGGGTTAAAGCCATGTTGTTGATTTCTTGAGAAAAAAAGGCGAGGAACACAGAAAATATAAAGTATCTGTGAAGGGACAGTGTTGAAAATTGATGAATGAGTACAGCCAGAATTTGTGTCAGGGAGGTACACCTGATTAAAACATCAACATTGCTGGTCATTAGCGTATGTTGTGTTTTGGATGCTTGTCAATTACCTAACCTGCAACATTCCTTAGATAAACCCGTGTCAATGGAAAAGCCATGCTGGTTAATGAGGCTTGACAAGCACCAAACCAGCACTAACTAGTCTAAACCAGATTGAAGTTTCCTGTAAGCTAGTTTTTTTAGCAGGGTTATATGAAATAAACAAAATCTTTTCTTTTTGAGAGACAGTAATCCCCTGCCACACACATCCACATACCCAGAGATACAGAAATGCATTCTGGGAAAAAGCCTGAAGTGAGTAAGGGGTCCAGGAAGACCACCCAGCTCTTGCTGTGATTCGGGTGGCATGGAAAAACACTATTTGCCTCAGACTTAACATAATAAAATGCGATTCTCTTAAACACACTTCCCATCCAGACTGAAATGGCTTTGTGCCAGTGTTTAGATTTTATTTTTGCCCTAAACTGGACCACATCCAATGCACGGCTGGCACAGGGACCACAATAACAATTCACTTTTGTATAACGCATCCTGATCTGTTTATGTTGATAAACCTTTACTACTACTACTAGTTAGTTCTATATTTTTGTGTAACATGGGACTCTATGGCACCATGAGCATATCTATATCAGGAGTGGTCACTAACTTCCAGAAGACTCCACAGAGCCTCATTCACTCAGCAGGGTTTGCAGATAAAGCAGTGGTAAGATAATGAGGGGTGTCTTCTGCTGTTAAGGGACTGAACTTTCACATGGGATCAAATGGCAGGAGGTGTAATTTAGGTGTCAGTGGTGAGGGGAAATCTTAGGATCAACAAATGTATCGGATCTCCAATTCTCAGACTGCTTTAAAGTCCCCTGAGGTTTATTAAAAACATAAGGAGAAGGGATCAGAGACTGTCATTCTAATATGTAGCCACGGTTTAGAATGTACTTTCCATTGTTTTCAGATAAACGTTATTTTAAGAAATTCAATGTTTTAGTATTGCTGCAATGAAAAGCAATTGCTCAGTTTGCTGTTATGTTTTATAATAAGTGTTAATTCTGTCCTTTGTTTTATTGACATTTCTTAGGAGAATGAAAATATATACAAATGAGACAATTGTGAACACACAGTAGGTCGCTTTAGATAAACCATTTAAAAGCATTTGCTAAATAAATAAATAAATGTAATTCATAAGACAAAGGAAATCTATCATTTGCGATTTTTCAGTCCTATAAGGGATACACTAAACAAAAACTTCTGATTAAATACACGCATGTGACTTTATTCTACTCTTAAAAGGCCTTGACATCTGACAGACTCTTGCGTTTGCTTTATTGTGATTGCTGCATAACAAATGAGAGCCGGTTTCATCAGACCTAATTTGTCACCGTCTACAAAGACAAAATGAAAGTTTACCTCATGCTGATGAGAACATCTCCGTTTCTGAAGATAAAGAGCAGGATGTTCTCCTGAGTGACGTCGTGAAAGTTAGCACTCTTTTCATTGGCGAAGAAGAGATCGGGTTTCCACAGACATTTGAACATCTTTGGGTCGACGGTGAGCGAGTCAGACTTGAAGTCCTGAGGCAGCCTGAGTCTGGGGTCGTTCCAGCGCTGCCTCAGAAAGATGTTCACGCGATAGTCCTGTGTAAAAAACCCAGGCTACCTGTTAAACATCTCAAGCATTCACAAATCATGGTATATGTGGAATATACCACACAAAACTAACACTGCTTCCAAGACAACACTTTCAGGTTGTAAAACGTTTCCCTAACATTTACATTAGGTAACAAAACTGTTAAAATGTTATTTTAAAATGTTATAGGAATGTTCTAGGAACGTTCCACTAACAACTTAGAGAGTATGTTTTTAATATATATGAAATATAACAGTAAAAAATGTTGTACTAACATTACTGCAAAAACATTTTTGATAACCTTTGTAGAACATTCATAGAGAACGTTACTGGTTAGCTGGGAACCCGTGTCTTAAAAACTTTGGGTGCTGGCTGTGGGTGATGAGTGGGATGTGGGGGGTTGACACCTGTCTTTGTGTTAGGTGACAGAAACCGTGCAAAGCCCTGACTTGGACACAAAAACAGCACATTAGTCCTTAGGGTAACGTAGGAGCCCAGGTGTCTTAGGCATCACCATGGCAACCTGCGTTTCTCATGACCCCTGAGCGATGTTTTAAAAATCGCTTGTCTCTGAAGTACCAAGGCTCTAATAATGCCTGGTATTGAAGTTGCACAGCTGCAGAGCTTGGAGCTGCTCCTATTTACATTTCCATCTATCGCAAACATCAGAGGCGCGCGATGGGTGCTGGTGAGGGGCTGAAATGAAGGCTGTGCACTTACACTGGGAAAACACAGGGTTGGTTAAGTCCAATTGGCCCCGGCTTCCCTGCTGCCTTGCGTGAGCGAATACTTTGAAGTGGCATTTTCTAGCGAAGCTTGTTTTGCTAGCACTGATATTGTGGTGACAGATGACACGCCAGATATAATGCCCACACTCCAGCTGTGCTGCAGGGCCAAGTGTTTCTGTGTGTGTGTATGATTCACATCATGGTATGTCCTGTTTTTAATTCAAGCCTCCGACCAAGGAAATGAGGGATGCATTACACACTGCCTAGCATCATGCAAGGTTTTGTGTTATTTACAAGTTATTTGTTGGGCTTTCCTTCCCAAATGTTAATAAAGTGCAGATCGGTGCAAATAAACTTTGCAACTACTGTGGTAAGCAAAGTCCCCCTGTTCTGAGTCAGGCCTCTGGTGAGGTCGTAAATAGACTTTTTGTATTTCTGTCGTTTGCCACCTGTGCAGGTTCTTATTTTGGTTAACCACAGCAGGAATGATGCGCTGGCTCTTTCGGTAGGGCAACACAAGAAAATGGAACCCCATTTCCAGACATATAACAGCTCAGTGTCACGCAATGCTTCCGCAGAACCGCCTGCAAGCTGCATTCGGCCCTGCGCAATGCTGCACGGAAAACATGGCTCTCTGATCTGCTTCCAGGGGAAATATTTTCAGTAGAGGTGATCTGAGACACTTTGGCATGATGGGTTGTTTATGGGTGTCACTGCTCGTAAAGAGCCAGACGTAAGACTGCGGGTTCTGGACTCGGTTCTTTTCCTTGGTGGAGCGTTAAGTAAACACGTTAAGCCCAAACTAAAGCACACAGTCATGAATCCAATTGTCTGCCTGCCGTGAGCTATCTGACTTTGACATTTTAAAACCCAACACTGAAATGGGTGATATGGGTCTCTATTAGAGTACTCATGCTACAGAATGACTTTGCTACAATCTTTTGAGCCAATTAATTATTGATCAATCTAATTAATGACATTTTATACTCCAAAAACTAATTATTGATCAATCTAATTAATGACATTTTATACTCCAAAAACAAATACATGACTCATTATGGTTCAAAAGTTCAGTAGAAAAAATAACACATTTTTAAAGTTTGTTAAAAAACACTGAATAATATAAGGCAAGTGCCACGTTCTGACTGATTTATGTTCAGCCTTTATGGACAAACATTACTTTTTTTGAAGTGGACACATTTTTTGTACAGTAACATTAAAAATATGATTGATTGAGTAGGTCCTGCTTTGGCTTTGAGCTGGATTTAATGATTAACATTTACAGTGCTGTAACAACTGCAGCTGAAATTAAAATGTAATGTCATTTAGTAATAAAGTACAGGAACACAAGCTGCCATTTTTGCACAAAAGTTTTCTACTTTCTTGGTTAATGGAACTCTGAACTCAATCACTGTGGACATGTAAAGATAAAACTGATTAGGAATACCATGGTTGTCTCCTGGATAGACCCAAAACTGTTGATGAATATGTTCACACGGTCCTCTACTGGAATACCTAATAAAATAAAAATAAAAATTGTCACCCAGCCATTTACATTTATCAAACATGATGTACTGAAAGATTAAGATCTTTAAGTGTTTGAAGATACTTAATGTTTAATAGTGCACTTTCTCACAGACTGGTAATGATAATCGGTTTATACCATGAAACATATGTTTTTTATTGTATATACATTATCTGGGAAGCATGACTTGATAGGAAAAATGCTCCAACTACTACACCGCTGTTCCTATTCCCAAGATTATAACGTTGACTTTAACGACTGCCAGGAACTTTCATCTTGCTCAGATATGAAGAGCAGCTGGCTGAATCATACACTGAACACTGAATCATACCGTGAGTTCCTAACACTCAGACCACATCAAGGCCCCACCAATCCACATTTACATTGACTGGCAGGGAGCAGTGAGGCGACAGAGGTTCTCACGTTTTACAACCTGCTTCATTACATCTGGAAATGTTGCCAACGGTAGCAAAACCTGGAACTACTTAACTACCACAATGTTTATACAATCAAAACAACAGAATAGATGGATGGAAAACAGTACATATACACTGACCTTTGAAGTTTGGTCGTATCCTTGGGTCATAAGTAACCAAAAGCCTGTTAAGGATGTTACTAGTAGAGTTTGCCGGAACCCGTGCCAGATCCTCTGATGACAGCTGCCTGAGGGGACAAACAGAAGGAGGCGACTGTTAACAACAGCAATACAGCATGTCAGGTGTGTTACACTTCTTTGCTGATATTTTCAAATCCTGGATGCCCAGCATTCTTGGGCATTTAAAAAATATATTGGCAAAGTGCCTGTTTATAATGAAATGCAACAGTTTGCTTGTTCTTGTCATTTAAATTATTTAAATTGCTTGTAATAACTGCAATAATAATGCCTAGTCACATGTCAACATGAGATGTTGAATAACAGAAATGTCAGAAAATGGGGAACATATGTACTCACGAAGGACAGTAAACCTGTTTTCCTTTCTTCTTTCCCTTCTTTGCTGATTTTTCTTTGGTGGATCCTCCCTCCATCCACAGACAGATGAGAAGCAACAAGAAGATCACCTTTAGCACCTTCATATGACAACAACTTAACTGAGCCTACAAGAAATAGAAGAGGAACAGAGGCTTACATTAAAGGCAAATAATGCTGAAACCACGGTACAGGTACATCTACATCTAAGGAGGCTTACTGTAGGTCTCTCAGTGTAGACAACAGAATGCTAGAGATGTTCTGAGCTGGTGGACTGTTATGCTGGTTTTGTAACTGTGGTTTTGAATTTCCCTGCTGTACCTGTGTGCCATTCAGATTGATGCACAATCCTAATTTTGCCTTTCGACTATTACATTGTTATATAAATTTGCTCTGACTTGTAAAATGAAAATAATAATTGTCCAGGTATTAGAGTCGGTGTGGTTTTGCTATTTTTCTAAAAGTTTAATTAATCCAATTTATTTAATTTATATACAAAGAAATATTTGGCAATAAACTGTACTTTGCATGTTAATATACCAGCTACAGCAGCAACTGAACTGTTCAGAACGGCATTTCTGCGCATTATTAAGTCAATATTTTAGCTTATGAATACAGTTAGACAGCATTATTCCAGTTCTTTATGGAAGCAAAGCACCAGCATTTAGCTTCTTAGCAGATAACAATGTCTTGTCTCAGTGGACATACAGTTAGGCAGGACTGTGCTGAGCTGTCTTGGAGACTGATGACCTGTTGACTTGGGAAATCTGGCTCTGTTGTATCTGCAACTGCTTTAAATATGGCCTGGGGTGTCTGTCACGGTGGGTGGTCTGAAAATGCGTTACTCTAATATAAAACAGTACCACATTGTTTCCTTTAAAATCCTTTCTTTAAAATTACCACAAAATCTGTGTCAAAGACAAGATGTTCCATATATCAAGATATATCATGTTACTATATCATGAAGAAGACTAGCACCAGATTACTATAAAATAATTATTATATTTTAAGGGAGTGTTCCAGGTTCTATACAAGTTTACATTTACATTTATGCATTTGGCAGATGCTTTTATCCAAAAAGGAAAGCTCAGTTAATAATTTTTATAATTATTAAAGGTAATATTTATAGTTAATAATTTGTTAGTTAATATAGTTAATAATCACGTTACTAATTCTGGTATCAAAAACATAACTTTAAAATATTTTCATAAAAACTGCAAACTACTCTCAAAGCACATCTGACTCAAACAATGGAATGAGTTTGGGGTGGGACTACTTGTAATATGTTTTTTAAAGGGGAATTGACTAGTTTATCTACAAAAAAAGGAAGATGAGGTGGGACAGAAGAGGAGGGGCGTTTGAACAACCTTTTTGGAACAATCATAATTTTTGCAGTTACTATTGGTGCTACATCAAAATTACACACTTCCCCTTTAAGAAATGGTTCAAGATAACACAACCTAAAAATAAGTGTAAGGTGCTATTCAGCTGTTCACACATTTTATTAGGGGAGTCTTAGATATGTTGCTCTCATTTAAAGGCAGGGTCAGCATTTCTTTCCAAAAACATTTCTGTTATGCTGGTTAAAAGTCTCTTTACATCTTGATAGCAATTACTAAGTAAAATGATATAAATATTTGTATATAAATATCTTCTGTGGAAGGTCCAAGAACATAATATGTTCGCCCAATCATTGCCTGTCAAACTATTTATTTGCGTACCTTTGCACACTATTGGAGGAGGCGTGGCTTTTGCTCTGAATAGGGGGCAGGATCTTATGCTTTCAAAGCTAAGTTGCGATTGCTAGCATCTTAAATTGCTTCCCTACCTTTGTGCAATAAAAAATGTACAATAAACGCCTGCATTCCGTGAGTCTGAAAAATGCCAGAAATTAACCTATTACTGTGTACACATGTACAGTCTTGCTGAAAAACAGTCTTCCATGAGTGTCCAAGAGGTAGAGTAGGGGAAGCAATTGGAAAGTTCAGCATTAGGAATTCCCCTCTGAAGAAGACTGCCAAAAAAACTCCCGTCTAGACTCTTCCACCCTCCACCTCTGGAGGCTTGATTCTCGGCCAATGCATTGATCATCATCTTAACTGAAGCAGGCCTGCATTCATGCACGCTCCTCCAATATCTCACTCATTCCATCACTATTATCATCACCAGATGCTTGTGTTTCTTATTAAACATCTCTTCATATCTATCAATCTCTCTCTCTCATTGCCCCTCTTTACCCCGATTCAGTGATCATGACAATTTGAGTTTAATTTGAGTTCTCTTTGAAACTGCACACACAAATGGTGATTAAGTATCGGATTAGAAGATAAAAATAAAGATTTAGGAAAAAATGGGATTCCACATGTCCAGAATAGACTGAATCTAAGTAAGCTTGACCCTTATTCAATTAAAATGCTCCTTGTTTGGCTGCATGCGCTAAGTCTGTCTGACTGCTCTATTCACAGTTACCAATGCTAATACTGTACACACAGCAGATGACCTTTCTTCTGATCATATACCTATAACAAAGATTTAAACAGCACCCGAGAAAAACTCAACAAACAAACTTCCAGAAATGAAGTATTAGAGGTAACTTGGGTGGAAAATATATCTAATTATGCTCAAAACATTTACATAATTGCACTTCACACAATATAATAAAATATAAAATCATAACTGTGTAAACAAACTGTGGATGTTAAAAGGTTATGAAGGATAATCGTAATCAAACTCAACATTAGACAAGGTCAAAAGTCAACTCAAATGTGTTATGCAAGACAGATATATATATAACACCAATATAATGTATAATGTGGCATTGTTTCAAATAATTGAGTTTCTTGACTCACATATCAAATGAGAAAACAGACATGTTAATTTAACAACTAGCCAGTGCTGCTTGATAATTAAAACAGTAACAATATTAGGCCCATATTACATAACAGTCTGTATTGTAAGAGGCCATCCCCTACCCCATTACATTAACCTAGCGTTCACTCCCATCCTTATATGTGTAGGTCTCAATGTAAATATATAACGCAAGGCTGTAACAACGACCTGTGGATGCTTCGAGCATCAAGTTTAAGAAGTTACAGGCAGGCATGGCAGAAAATAGACCAGAGTAACAGATGGAAGGGCAAACGTTCGGTAGCAACAGCATCCACCATGACGAAAAGGGGGGTTGGGATGCTGATCTGGGGGATTACCACACAGAATGACAACATACGCGCGCATCACGCCTCCTCCATTCATCATACACGTTTAAAAAGCTAAATCGAGCGCTTTTTAAGATATATATTTACTTACCATTTCAATATGGTATCCGCTGTATGTCCCAAAATAGAATTATGAGAATCAGATGAGCTGACAGTGCAATCGGTCGTTAAAGAGTCGTCATGACCAGTCGCCGTATGTAGCGCATTCTGGTCGTCGTTTTCTCAGCGAGCCCGTATTGCGCCTGTTGCAATGAGGTACATTACGATACAGTCTTTTCTATTTGTATCTATTTTTGTTAAATCGGATAAGTCTTTACGGGATCTGTATTGCACTGCCCTATTGCATTAGTAAGGGGTTGCCAAGATGGAGCCTTGTGTGTGTACCTGTCATGCAACATGCGCAGTAGCGGCAGTGAGTTGCACAGGCACAGAATTACTCATGCAGCTTCAACAGCATTACTGGAATATATTGCAAGGCCATCATACGCGCTCTGCCATTTCAGCACAAACAAGTGTGCTTGAAAATGCTTACCACTTACCACACACAGTATTCAATGTTAACCACACACAGTATTCAAAACATCTTTTTGCCATGACTGATAATATAAAAATATAAAAAAGAATTCATTTTAAGCTTAAATGAAATAAATAATTAACAAATGAATATAATATAAATAAATACAAATTGTTCAATAAATAATTTTAAGTATATTGTATATTGCTTATTTTATTTCTGTTTTTCTATACATGTTCCTGACTGAATGAACAGTGCCGTTTCATTAGATCATAAACCAATAAGAGTACTTCAGTAAAACACGATTGTGCCAGCCAACAGACACCGATGGATGTCTGCCAATGCTTTAAAGTAAATGACTGTGTGTTTACAATATGTGTGAGCGTGGACGTGTGTGAATTTTAAGGCCCATCAACATCGAAGGAAAAAAAACAGCTCTTAGTGGAATGCAGGCAGCGGTGAGTCAGGTACAGCCCTAAATCCAGGCCAAATACACATTATTCCCTCCGAGAGAAGTCAAAGACTATATCATTTCCTCACAGTACAACACGAACATGTGAACAAAAAGCAAACACTCAGACACATTTCTCTTTCATGCAGATAGTCTCTGAGGGTTCTCAGTGAATGGTTTTTGGACTGAGTGAGCATGAAAACAGACATTCACAAGTTCCTCAGGGCACTCTGGTATTTAACAGAGGGTAAAAAACCTCAGGCCTTGTTCCTGTGCTGTTGTACACCTTCTTCATTAACTTTATCAGGACAATAGCTGCCTTTCTGCTTATTATTGAAGCAGAGTATAATGAACTAATATCGCGTGCACATAAACTACATCGCTGATTAATAACGCTTGAATTAAAACGCTGACAATAAATGACCAAGAACAAAGGGAGTGTTGTTTTCAGAAAAGTTCAGTGTTTGGCCAAGAGCCACATAGCTGATGGACAACACAGAACCGGTCCAAAAATATGTCAGTACGTTCTAGCAAATTGAACGTGATATTATATCTGGCATGCAGGCTCCACTTTGTTATCGATCTACACACACTCTCGTGCTGACACATTTCTTGTGTAAAATGAAAATATAAGCAATCATAGCGTGACGGTACCACTTTGTTACCACTTTGAAAAGTTGAAGGTACTTTTCATTTCTTTATCATGGTGTGTGTAGCTTGACAAGCTTTGCATGTGTCTCTTGGATCATCTGAAAGACACTGATGCAAGGATTAGTTATCAAATAGTTATTAAACGTTCTCAGAACATTAGCAAAAGGCTTTCTCAAAGTTATTAAAAGGTTTTTGCAGTAATGTTAGTAGAACATTTTTAACATTATTTATCATTATATATCTATAAATTGTTAGTGGAACATTTAAAAAAGTTGCTTGAAAAAATGCTTAAATAACATTTTTATAACCAAGCAACACCGTTGATACAACTTCAAAAAAACTCAAGATTTTTGTTATTCAATGGAAACATTACAGAAACAATCCTACAACCTAAAATGGTTCGCTGGATTAAACTAAACTAAACTAAATTAAACTAAACTAAACTAAATTAAAAGAAGCAGTGATAAATAAGAAAATTGTCCTTAAGCTGTCACAGTGAGCTTTGCAAACAGAAAGAAAGGTGCATATCTACCTAAAAAAGATGTATAGAGAAACACAGAAAATGTTTGGTAGTTTATTAATAAATCTGTGTATCACAGATAAGCCTGTGATATCCAGATTTATCTGTCTCGCTTGCCTATCTCAAAGATTCACACTGCAGTTCTTGCCAAGAAAGCTGTGCATGGAGCATGACTCATCCCATAGACATCAACACATTATCTTTACAACATCTTTATCAGACCAAATCAACCAAATCAATTTCATCTCTCTACATGAGCACACAGTAAAAATAGGCTGTATAGAAGCTTACCATTTTAATTCCTCTTTTATGTGTCTTGGAAAGGTTCCAAACAGATTGAGGTAACTAAGGTCAATTGTCAGTTTCTCACATTGGAAAAGCACCAAATCACAAACTAGAAGCGACTTACTTAAAAAAGGTGTATTCGCCCTAAAAAATGATGTGAAAATTAGGCAACCACTGTTAAGTATAGCATAAATGCTGATGAATGTTCCATTAAAAAAGCTAAAAGGAAACATCTTTATAGTTTTTGAAAGACAACCATTAGTAACATGTCTTTATTTCAAACTGTAACATTTAAAATCAACACTGCAAGATACTATTACTGCAAAATACTAAAGAAGGTGACGACCATTATAGAGAAATGTCAGAAAGCGTCATAGTCAATGCCCCTCATAACATAACATGTCATAACATACATCCGGCATGATTGATGCTGCACTGGATAGGAGGTGACACCATGATTGTTTAGTTTCTTCTATGACCTCATTGCAAACAAACAAAGATTATGTTTCTGTCGGATGCTAACTCAGTGTTTGCTGACCAGACAGGCAGTGACCACAGCGACCTCTCTTCCTCCAATCCTCAAATATCTGCCCTGTTTGTATTTTCACTGTTTATGTAGAATCGACATCAAAGTGATTCACAGGACCACCATGGAAGCATAAAACACTGTAGCGTCTTTAACAAGACAAAACACCCGTCTATTGAAACCCCTACCCCATGTACCCAGAAAGAGAGAGAGAGAGAGAGAGAGAGAGAGAGAGGTTCTTTCTGGAAGAGGTGCTGACATCTGCTGTAGGTTTTGGGATGGAATATGATACTCTCCCATAGTCTGCCCATGACCTCCAGTCTGGCAGCACTACATACTACACCTTTCCACCCTGTTACTGAAGGATCCATCAGCAATATTTCCTACATCGCAAACGTTGGCCAAAAATACCTGTAATACTCAAACGATGTATTAAATACATCTTTTCACAGTACGAGTTTTGCCTCAAAAACCTCTTCCTCTTTTCTGCTATTCTGACTCACAAAACAAAGTTTAAGAGAGTCCATTGAGGTCATAATTGTGCTACCCAAAATCCCCAAATTAGGCATTTCTTAAAACATAAGAACAATGTTTTGACCTCAGCAGCTGATATTGTTGCATCTGGTTCACATTTATACCACACAATGCAGAATTTGTGATATTTCTTTTTAGCTGTGCAAAAATGCCTTGTTTGTGCAAAAATAACCTAAAAAAATAAACAGCATAAATCTGACTCTGTCATCTAGACTCAGATCTTTGAAATGCTCCTGAATTTTTTTCTCTCCTCCTGTAGTGGTCAGAGGCTAAAAGTAAATTGCTTTGCCATTACATCATTTGTCTGGTAGAATCACTTCAATGTGTGGCTTTCTCTGATTGTTTAGTCTGCCATAGGAATCTACATGGATAACACGCACGCAAGGAACCCACTGACAACAGGGAGACGAGATTAACCACATGAAAGGAACTTTCTGAGTTGATGCATTGAGCAGGAGAAGGAAATTACACAGGGGGAGTGAGTGCACCCTCTGCAGCTCTGATATGACAAATTGACAGAGTCTTTAACATTTCCCTTAAGATGCATTTGGCATTGTTCTGACTTCACAATGAAGAAATGCCAAACAAAACGATGAAAAGATTAAGATGTAAGGCCAAAATGTGTGATAATAATAGGGTCAAGACATGCTCCAAATGGTCACACCCAATCAGGAAGCTTGTCTATAAACATGTACAGCAGTCACGAACTAATGATTAAAGAGTCCACGTGGCCATTGGCCAGGCACAATCTTAAAAAAGACATTTAATAAAAATACAAAAGATGACAAGCTGTTAGCATTTCCCCCTAACTTTAAACACAGCGAAAATAACATTATTGTCAAAAAAATCAATTAAAAAGTCACTAAAACTTTTATAACCCTTATACACTTTTTAAAAGTGTTCCAGATTATTTTAGCATTATTTAAAAGTGGTAACCACAACTGCAACAATGGTATATTGGCAGGAACACAGGTTACCATGCTACATAACTGTGACGGGAAGGGGCCTTTATGAAATCATATGAACGAACTCAGACGCACCCAGACACACATACACACACACACACACACACACACACACTTGGGAGAAATATAATCGTTCACTCTCTGCGCGACTGCAGCGGCAGTAACAGCAGCAAGCGCTGAATGGTCCCCGCCTCTCCGGGGAGTTTCTTCCACGGGCAACTTTTACTTTATGTGTAGCACCTGTTGTGTCGCCATTCGGCCGTCTGGGCTCGCCAAACATTCGGAACCACCGTCGAAGACACAGAAAGCAAGGCATTCATTTTCTTCAAAAATCTGGTGGGGCAACACAAGTGGCGTTTTACCCGGAGTCGGTCAATCATTTGAACATTATAAGTGAACTTGCATCGCTTACGCTGATGAACAGTTTGCCAAGAGGTACTTGCATCTCGTTGACGTTTCAACAGCTCTTATTCGTGAGATCGCAGCCGTACACGTTTTCAAATGTCCTCTTGGCGAAGTTTTTCCAGAGTATCAGGATACTTTTGTTAACAGGTGCGCGTTCGTTTAGTTGCAGCAATAAAAGCGCTCAACTGTGCGTACAACATTTCGCAAAGAAACTTTTCGCTGTCAAAAACAAGTCAAGAACTCTGGGCGATCAGGATTATGTGGACTTTATCTCGCGCGTGTTGGATACCCGTCTCGCAAGCAATATATCTGCATGGTGATTGAAACGACACATATTAAGTGCCTGTAAGCACCGACGGTCACCATTTATCCAAATGATTCCATTGCTTCTGTTGATTCTTGTATCGTCTCTTCATCAGCATGAGTCGGTGGCAGAATCGAGTCACATCAGTAAGATTCACCACGCGAACACGAAAGAGCAAAATGGTAAGTTTAAAGCATCATTGAACTGGTTTAGTTATTCTTTGTTGTTGTGAAGTGTGACAAAACTTCTGACAGGTCTTTCAACCATAACGCGCGGCTGGACTATTCAATCCCCGGGGACGCATTGCGTTAACTTTGCAATGAATGGCCACGTTTTATGAGGTTCAAACAGCATTATGTTTAGTAGGAAGTTGAAGTTACCTTCGGCTTTCATGTGTATGAAACACATCTGTATGTGTATTTAAGAGGCGAAAAACTCCGGGTAACCAGGTCCCCTGAGGAGAAATTTCTCTCTGATCGCAGAAAGACCTCATTCATGAAGCGTGGGGAGCCCCGGGGTCATGTAATTTGCTTTCCTCTGAATCCCACTAATACTCACAGGTGAACTAAAAAAAATCATAATAGTAATAAAGGAGACTCAAAGTTTCCATTTAACTCTGTCTGCTCTGAAAGCTTAGAACTGAAAGCTCGGCGTTGTAAAGCAGAAGTTAGTGGTGACGAGCAAACAGTCGCCCATTGCGCACCATTAACAAAATGTAAACTACTTCTTATGTTGACTTAGGCAAGGGAGAGTCCCTAACTATGTCAGGGGTGAAGCAGAGTGAAAACGTCCTGCATTCAAGAAACTTATAAGCTCAGATTCAGGGATTTCATTGTATACTTATACCTTTTCTAAACCATGTGGCAGATAGAATGTGTACAGGGAAGCAGTGTGTGTGTGAAAAATTATTTATTGTCAATGAGACTATAAGAGGATGTAAACCTTCTTGTCCAAAAATAAAGGGTTCATATTCTAAAGCCCACCCACCTGTTTTCCATGCTGTTCGTTGATCTATTACTGTTCTGCCCTTCTGTTTTTGCAAAATAACCCTAACATTGCTCAATCTTGCCATCTTGGTCCCAAATAAAGCAGATATGGTTAAGTTAGCACATCTGATCTGGCACATATCTTGCCCTCTTTGGGCAGAGTGGGATGCCAGGCAAGACCCTTGTGATTGCCATTTGATCAGGGATCTTGGCCGTAACTGCAACTTTTATTCCCCAGTGGCTTAAGAAAAGAGGTG
Organism: Botia almorhae; assembly: GCA_036877575.1. Taxonomy (NCBI): domain Eukaryota; kingdom Metazoa; phylum Chordata; class Actinopteri; order Cypriniformes; family Botiidae; genus Botia; species Botia almorhae. The sequence goes on from JAZGTJ010001863.1 coordinate 28,412, forward strand.
AATTGGTCGTATGCTCTGCCAGGGGTCTCTGAACGGAGAGTCTTGTTCCTGAGCTCTCTTTAATTGCCCTAACAGTAGGCGCTCTGTCACAGTCATCTCTGGTTGGTGTTGATAGAGGCAGTTCTTCACCACTAATCTGAGGCTGGTTTGATTTTGCAGCTGCAGTGTGAGGTTGAGGTCAGGTTAAAGACGTACTCAACCAACTTTTTTTGGTTAACCTCAGAGGGGGGTTGGAACTGCTAACTCGCAGTTCACTGAGCTGTTTGACCCAATTCTTTTTAAAACACTTTTTTTAGTTCTATTTCTTCAGTTCTTTAGTTCTCGTCCCTTCTTGTTCTTTAGAGGAGTTGTTTTCATATACAAAACCTAGCTGGTTCAAAGATTGGTTTAAAGAGATGGTGCACTCAAAGGATGTCGATTTATATCAATTTTTATGTTGTTACAAACCTGCTCCAAAGGAACTGGTAAAAAATGTACTGGTAAATTTTCCAAGCAATTACAGCAAATGTTGTGTAGAGTTGAGACATAAGTGGTGTATCGAGTTGTGCCCTAAATTCCAAGACTGTGTGAATGAATTATGATTTTCATTTTTGAATAAAATGTTTCTTTTAATGGCTGACCTCCAAGCGCTGTTTCATTTAATGATTACAACTGATCCTACTGAGGTTTAGACTTTACAGTACAGGCATCCCCTGTTGTTACAGCCATGAAAGCCTTACAGAGTTTTTGAAAAAAGGTAAGAACATAAATCAGCTGTTTGCGTTACTTAATATTCCCATTTACTGACATGTTTAAAAGGGGCTAACACAAAATGTAGTCATCTGAGCTGCTTTCAGACCGTAGTGTGAAATGATTAACGTCTAACAGAGATATTAAATGTATAGCCATAGCAACTGTTGCAGACGCTTAATTTTTTTTTGTGTTGTTAGTGGGTAGTAAATGAATATTATTAACACAGGTGTCATGTAAGCAAAAAGCAAGTCAGAACCCAGACGCCTGACTGGTAGGAAGTTGCTCATTAACCCTTATTGCAACACTGTTCTTTGCTCAGTGACCTGCCCTATTAATGAAGAAACTGCAAATATCTGCACCGGACTCAGTTAGCAGTTCACACCTTTGGTTGTGTTCATAAATCAGTCAGAGTGGGCTCAGCAGGCAGCTGCAGGGTTGTGTTGGTGCCAGATTATCCTCCATTTATCTGCTCTGACATCCCAAGCTGAGACGTGAGAGAATGAGCTTCAGTAACGATTGAAGGTCTCGCAAGGCTTTGGATTGCTCTGTTAGGAATGAGGTTAATGTGGTGAACCAGCTAAATGAGAAATGCATCGTGTCACACATACCCAGCAGATAAGTCACAGAGCATGGACAGGCAAGAGATCTAGTTGACATTTTCTTAGTGACAACCTTGTTTGTTTACCATAGCACAGTATGTTCATGCACTTTATGCAAACTACAGACCATCCTATGTTACAGCTTTACATTTCTAAGACTTGTGGAGAAACTCATAATATTGGAAATTTAAATCTGTATGCCCACTTATTTAAAGGAGACAAACATATTGTGAGGATTCCGAGGCAAGTGGTTCCCAGAACTTGGAGACTTTGTGGCAGCTGGCAGTGTTGTTGCTTGGCAGACCCCTTTAACGTTACCAGCCTGTTGTGTTAAATAGTTTCCATAGCACTTTGAGTTTATACTGCAGTTGTGAACTGTGCACACTATGGGTAGAGGCTGGCAAACGTAAACCAAAAGGACTTTAAATACCCAGTAGTCCAATGAAATTAAACAAGCACTCTGGTAACTCAAACACACACACACACATACACCTGAGACAAATGACTCCCTGTTAAAGTTAGAGTTTACCCCAGTCTTTCATCAAGTCCTTCTGGCTGTAATACCGTAGACATTGAAGTTTGCTGTCAGTCGACACGCTGTACCCTGCCAATGCCCGAGTTTCAAAAGCTCAGTGGGACCCAGTTTTTAATGGAAACTCTTTAAAACCTTTGAAACCCTTCAGCTCCAGGAGGTTTAACACGTTATATATGCAACAAAGCTCGGTCATCTTGCTTTTCAGTAACCCGTACAGAATAAAAGATCTCTGCACGGTTGCCGTGTCCGTGTTTTTGCTGTCAGAAAAGCAGCGTGACAGATCTGGCAAATAAACAAGTCAGTGCCTGTCTGATGTTTGTCATGATGGACAGTCAGTGTACATTCCTACAAAAACAGGACTCCAATTTAAAGGGATCAGCAGCAGGGCTAAGTTTCTTTTAGGACCTGGGATACAGCCTTTGAAATGTTTTCCTTCCTGTAATTTCACATCCTTCATGCGTTTTGAGCTGGCACCTGTGCCACCATTAACCTCATACCCATAATCCTGTGCATGATGTGTCTTCTTGTCACAGGTCAAGAATTCCAAGCTGAAATCTCTAGCTTTTACCTCTCTGTCGCTTACAAGCATCAGTTTACATACCTTTCTTTGTCAAATGAAGCCAAACTGACATTTCCTGGGAAATCAGAACTGATAGCTCATCGCTATTATGAATGATTATTTTAAGCTTACTGTTGTGAATTGGGGTAAGGTAAGGAGAGTATTTTGAACACTGATTTCTTGTGTACTTGAACATTGATTTTTTGTGTAACTGATTGTTGTTCATTTTTAACCTCTAAAAACGTACAGATTGCAAACGTTACTTAAATGGTTATCTGTAAGATTATGTAATCTGTAATCTGTAATCTGTAAGATTGTTTCGGTGACCTCAGACTGCCGTTTGAGTGACACTCAGTCTGGGATGGTTTACCTTTAAATATGCATGATGTTTCTAATAACAGAAACAGATTAAATAGAACAAAAGAACAAGAATTACATTTAATCATTTACAGATTTTAATTGCTACATGACTGCTTTCTCCGGTCTTCTAACCAATCATTTTTGATGATCTATGCGGTGATAAGAAAGAGAGGAGTTTTTGATGCCTTCTTGGCCCCCGGCAAGTTCATTTGTAATGTTGATCACACAGTTGACTTTCAAAAGCAGTAAATCTTAGGTTTAACTGACAACACAAATGACACCATAGAGTTTTGGCTGCAGTAAAATGTGCATAACCAAGTTTTTTCCTCTCTCCCTTTAGTCCAAATCTACTCATTTGTTTCCAGACAGGAAGTTCACACCTCATTAAATGTTCAAAACTCATTTACTTAAATTTATGCATTTGGCAGATGTTTATATCCAGAGCAACGTACAGTGCCTAGAAACTTTATTTTGTCATGTTTTCTGTGAATCGAACCCACAACCTTTGCATAGGTAGCACTGCACTCTACCATTTAAGCTACATGAGCGTGTGTATGAAAACATTGCTTTGTATATCCTCATTCAAGCCCTGACACTGACCATGAGAGCATTGAATATCTGCTCTTGTCTAGACTGGAGTGACAGAACGTCACAGCCTCAGGTCCAGTTTACCTTGTGCCATTAATTCCAGTTAGTCACCCCGAGACAACAGCACTTCCTCAAGCTTTTGCTCATCCTTCACTCTGACACTATGCATCTTTCTTTATTTATCCTACCTGTAGCCCCGGGACAGTTTGAAGACGGATGACATTTTAATAAACAGCTTTGAACTGAGGCCGCTTCTAACAGCGTGTTTCGGAGAATAATCTAGCTTGGAGATTATCGCATGAAATACTTTCATGAGAACTTTGATTCGCTGATATTCTTTAGGTTGAGGAATGATTTGTGAAGAATGGAGGGAGGTTCTGGCTCAGGTAAACTGGGTTTAGTCACCCTCACAGAAACGCTCACACCCCTGGTCATTTAATCCTCTGTGCTGAAACAAGTGGATAACCTGTAACTGTTTGTGAGGACTGGTGCTCTGCTGGAACAGATAATACTGTGCTCTTAGGCGTAAGCTGTCTGTGGATATTGCCTGTTTTTAGAACAGACTGAATTCCAGAGGCCTTAGAATTTTGGCAGCAGGTAAATGTGATGACTTGACCTTGGTTCCTATCTCTTCAAGGCATGTCTGCATACCTTGGCAGATGTCAGCACTCGCCGTCAAAGAGGTATTTTAAAGTGGCCCCACCCTTTTGCAGTCCTATTCTCTCCTTTCTCTCTCGCTTTCTCTCAATTTTCAAAATAAATTTAAAGTACTTTATTGACAATTGTGTTTACATACAATATTGCCGAAGCATTTTGCATAAAAATAAACAAGTGTTGAAACATTCTTTCTCTATCTCTCTCCTCCTTTGTTGCGACACTTCTTTATCTGTTAATATTGTTTCTAAGAACATCTAAATCAATTCTGTTAGACCACTGGCCTAATTTTGATGGGATGTTAGGGGTGGGGTTATTTACTGGACTCCAAATCAAATTTCCCGGCCCTCTGCAATGACGTAATTTAAGGACACATATGGGGACTATACACACATGGACTAACTCACTGCTTAAAACCTTTCTTGTTGTTTGTTTTTGGGTGTGGTTAGAGATCATAAGGAATCTGTTTAATCTTTCTCAAAAGCATGCTGAGTAATGTGACCTAAGAAGTGAGGCTGATTTGGACATTGTGAATGGAAAAAAGCTTATAACTGACGGGGTTAAACTGACCCTTTAGTGCATGAATATCCTGGCATTGTTGTAGGCAACATACGTATCTTGCATCTGGAGAATAAATTATACTCTGTGTTTTCTTGGCTTTTGAACGTTAAATACTACTAAAGTGGAAGGCATTCTGTCCAAAGACCTTTTGAAAGTTTTGCCAATATTTAGACTTTGTTAGCCTGGCGATATATGTGGGTCTTTGAGGCATTAGTTTGAATTATGCTTTGCACTCAATACAGCATGTCTTCTCCGAATGTTTATGACCGGGAGGATTGCTAAACGAGTGTATCAGCCCACACACACAGACACACTCTATTAGCAAAATGATATGACTGATGTGTTTGTGTTGAGGTTCTGAAAAGAGGTAATATTTCGCGGTCCACACCACCTTTCTGAGACTCTTAGAAATTCTGTTGTCCTCCGGCTACTGCTATTGTGCAAGAGAGACTGACAGAATATGAAATGCTTTTAGTCGTGTAATGAAGCCTGACCATTGTTCAAATGTCCATTTGCGCGTTATCAAACGACCTGTTTTAGACAAAAGACGCAACGAATGGCACAAAACGTGGGAAGTGTAACAAACTTTTAAAACAATACAGTACTTCTGGGAATGTGGCCTGATGGGCAGTGTACAATATGCAGGTGACCAAAGTTCAAATCTGGCTTGTGTGATTTCCCGGTCCCACCCACCCTGTCTTCCGCTTATCGTAACTCAGGTGGTCAAGTTCCAGGAAAAGGAAAAAAAGAGATTTCTGGAGCTTTACCATCTCAGTTACTCTTCACTTTAATTGTATGGAAAGTGCATCAAATTTAATTAGTAATTGCTCATGCAGGACCTCATATTTCTCTGAAACTGTAACTAAATGCCAAATTGTTTTGGAATGCGGCACCCAAAAGCTTCATCATGCAGCAGCATGATGTTCGCCAGTGAAATATGGTTATGTTATTTTGTAAAAATTGGTGGCACACCTGTCGCGGGACTCGCTGGCTGCGCACCAGTGTCCCCGTGCCAGGCAGATTGCATTATGTTTCCTTGCACGTGATGCGATTTGATCTGAGACAGCGCGCCTGTCGCACACCCAGTGTGCGTAACTCAATCACACATAGTATTCGAAGAACGTCTGGCTTCTTGCCTGAGCACAAATAGGTTTTCTGAACACACTACACAGATGCTGGTCTCGGGCATGGCACTCAGGGTCTCTCTGGAGACCGGAGATTCATTTCTCTGCTTACAGATGGAGGTGCAGCCACAGCGGCCTGGCTGTCAGCAAAGATGGACGCCAGTTGTGATTTATAGTCGTATGCAGGACAGACCAGGCCAGATTCAAGATTCACTTGGACTGCCACCGCGTTATAGCCTCTAATGTATTGACACTGAAGTGCATGGTGTAGGTGTTTGTTCTTCATGGATGAGGGAATCTACACTGATCTGTTAGCTGGGGTAGTTTGGATGATTATCTCATGCTGTCATGCACACTTGCAGACCTCCTCCTCTGCTCGCTGTCTCCTTTCATCTGATGGCACTGCATGTGCTATTGGATGAAGGATGGTGATGATCCATTTAAAAACCCAATACTTAAGTGTCTAATATCTACATTCTCATTGGCTGGCGACATAATGGCATGGTTATACTAACAAACAGCAGCTTCCCTTAATCTCTTCATTGCATAAAACATATCCACTGAAATAATCCCTTATTATTTATTAACCTTATTAAACTTATCTGCTAACCTTATCCACTGCCTCAGTCCTATCCAGCTAATTTATTCACTGTATCAGACCTATCGACTGAACATATCCACTGCATGCAACATGTCCACTACACTTATTCACTGAATTAGACTTATCCACTCAATAAAACCAAAGGGTTAATATGCATGTTTAAGCTTATTGTTTTTTCACGGTCTTTATGTGTCTTACTGCATATTTATGGCTAATGGGGTGATGGGTGATTAAAATGTGCATCACATGTCAGAACAACTGGGTTGAGAGGTGACAAAAAGACTTATAGCACTGAAGGTGAAATTGTGTCACCCCCCTTGCATTGGACATCTGTTCAAAAGCCTCTTATTAGCTCCGTGAAATGACAGCACTAATTCAGCCTGGAAGCCCCGCTGGCTAATGAGATGCCAGGCACAGCCCTCATTCATTTCTTTGCCACTACTGAAAATGTGTGTGTGTGTGTTTGCAAGCATGTTTCGCATCGCATCACTCAATAGTTTACGGGACTATCTCGCTCCTAACACCTGTGGCAATGATGATGAAGTTTACCTGTATACACTGTAAACTATATAAAGTTACTCGCAGATCATTTGAGCATTTTTCCACTTTACTGTCTGGAAATCTGTGTCCAGGAGATCATGCATTAGGGAAAGATGAGTCATATGAGTTTGTAGACATAAGCATGAATAAATACTCCTAGACATTTCTGTGGATGCTGTGTTTTGTTTAGAGTAGAACTGACCTGGAATCTGTATTTTCCGCCACAGTTTTTAAGACTATTAAAAAATATAGAGATAATTGTGATGATTGTGTTTAAACAAATTAGTGTTTTGTTGAAAGTTCGAATTCTAATTGGCTTTAAAATTTTACAGAGTACATGCCACCTCAGTTTGAGCAGGCAAAACGCTTTAACTTGTGCCAGAATGGTTGCTTTTAACTTCATAGCTAAACCACCTGCTTAATACGCCTGTGCTTGCAAAAACCAGGTGCAGTTTTGCACTGAAATGTTTATTTCATTAGGGATAGTTTGCTCTTGTTTTACATATTTTAATCCGAACATGCAGTTTTTAAAAGCATAAAATGGAGGTTCAGGGTGAACAGAGCAAAAATACTTTCTGGTAGTCTGTTCTTCATACCTTGAGGATAATTTGAATGTAACACATCGAGTGTACAGCCTAGACTATACAAAAGAATGTTCTGAGCAAGCCTTTACTGTATGTACTGGTCGAAATAATGAAAAACAGTCAATAAAAACATGGCTGTATCACAATCCATCGACATACTTAATTATTTGAAACAACCTTTGTGATGCATATGATTGTAAATTTGTTTAATAAAAAGGTTTCTGTTAGTAGACAGAAACCATTCTTGTTTGTTTGTTTAAAGTGTCCTATTACTCTGTTGTTTTATGGTGTAATTGGATGTTTTTGGAATCTATTAGTCACGCAAGATTAAGCATTTGTTTTGTCATTAGTCAACGTTAATAAAAAGCATCTGACACATCGCGTCACTCTCCTGTTTAATGGTGTGTGTAGGCTGTTAAAAGGCAATCAGAGAAGTCTTTAATCTGGCTATTAAAACATTTAGAACTAATTGTGTTTGTTCTGAGGCAGCACATTCAGGTAAACTTACAGTAATTCTTATATTTCAGAGTGAGCTATATCTTCCGTTTTTGTCGCAGGTTAGAAATCCTCCCACAGACTTTGTGTTAAGACATTTAACAGTATTGCTGCAGTGCAAGTTTCATATGAAATGTTGCAGTTTGTGTCTGTGTGAAGGGAAAATCACATCATGGAACTACCCCTCAGAAGTTCACCCGGGTTTATTGTAAATGTCTGGACCATCCTCCAATGGTATGCGTGCATGCTTGAGCAAGCCAGAGTCAGTGAATGTAAATGGTATAGTGTGTGTGTGTGTGTGTGTGTATGTTTAGGTCTTAATTAAGTCAAGCTGTTAAATGAAATTGACCGAGTGTCTGATACTATCTCATGAAACAGGATGTGTTTGGATGGCTACAGTAATGAAGGGCTATCACATACTTGGACCAGTAAAGATTACACCCATTTATTTGTTTAAATGTTTTAAATGTGTTAGTAGCTCGCCACCAACAGCTGGGCATTGCGTGTTTCAACGTGTGGCAGTATTGAAAGTTAAAAAGCTGGTTAAACATAACTCATCAGCGTCTAGATCATTTACCTGTTAAATACACCATTACAATATATCTCTTCTGTTTTACCATGTTTTGTCTATTTATTGTTTAGACTCTGACCCCCTGTGAAGTACCCACAATATTTGTAGGAATTGTTTTGACAATTTATTTTATTTAATGTAATTTATTTTGTTTAATTTAGAAGCTATTGTGTAAGCACTCTTTGCTCCGGTGTGCTCATCAGAACTTCCTAGCTAGACATATAAATGTGCTTTTTATCAGGGCTTTTTTTACAGACATGATGCTTAAATGTTTCTGTGTGTTATTTGAATATCCTAAAATACACACTTATATTTGTAATTGACTTATTTAGGGGTGAGTTGTATTAAAGCTGCAGTAAAGCTGGAGAGAGCATGCTGGTACACAGACATGCACACAAACATATGCATCACCCATGAATACAAAAAGCCCTGCAACCATTCCACAGGAGAACCAGCACAGCTGTAGCTGCAAAAACTTTGAGATGATGTCTTGTGTCTGAATCTGGTGTGGGTGTGTGTGTTTAGAGGGAAAGAGAGATAATTTAACAAGAGCATATGCTTTTTGTACAAGCAGACAAAAAGTTTGTCTTTTGTGGAGGCTTGTGTGTCTTCGCTCGCCAACAATTTCTGCTATTATATGAAAGTTTATCCTTAGTGCAGATTTTCTTTCTGCCAGGTTCAAATTAGAGGTTTCTAAACATTCATGTGGCCACCCACCCTGATGAGACTGAAATCTGGACTAAGCATGAACTCTTTATTTCCTGTGGTTAAAACTCAAAAGTTTACACATGGCCCTTAATTAGCTTAGTCACTTATAGACCACCTCACTACACACAACTACTGTGCGTTTGGCTTCCCACTCGCACTTTGGTTGTCTGCAGTCACTAGACACGCAGCTCTTTGCATTCTGTTGCTGTTTTAATAATAATTGTGTGAACAATTTCTATGGTAGTTGTGTCCCACTAGTTAGATAGTCAGACTTGTAACCAGGTTGCTGGTTCGATTCCAGTGTGTGTGTTCATTACTTGCAGCATGTGTGTTTGCTACTCACCGGTATGGGTTAAATGCAGATGACACATTTTGGGTCACATTTTATGTTACTATACCTGACAAATGCATCACTTTCACTTCACAATCTTGACTAGTCATTTTTATTTTTGTAAACATTTCTTAAATTTTACCGAAATGTCACCCGCTAAAGTGGCTAGTAAGAATGAGGGAGTTGTTTATTTGAGTATTTCCATAGTAGGTTTTATAAAGAAACCCAATAGCTGCCTGTTACAGATTCAAGATTTAAAGCATTTATTGTCATATGCACAGTATCTTATTAGTCTGATTGCTGCTTGCCTTCTGGTGCCCTTATGCCCAGAGGTAAGTTACAAAAAACCAAAGCGGTGTGTAACCATGTTAACAGCTCTGCTGTGAAAGTACTATAAGCACCAGACAGGCAGTATACTAGACACCTATCAGAGGATAACACACACACACACACACACGCATTTGTTTTGTTTAATGGAAGACCTCTCTAGGTTGGTAAAGGATGTGGTTTGCATGCAACATGAGCAAGACGTGTGTGTGTGTGTGTGTGGCCAGAACCACAAACACAAGAATGTAAGCGGCTGATATATCGGAAGAGTTTAATTTAAATCAGTTTCACACAGACACGTGCTTTGTTTGAGCAAAGCCACAAAGATACTTAATCCCTGTTTAGTCCCGTTATTGTTAGATAAATTTAATTGGGACATTTAAATTGTTTGTATTCTCATATGGCATTATTAATTTCAAGCAGTGTCATTTTTGGACTCATGGTATGCAAATTAAGGATGAGAAGACCACATTATAGTGTGCCTTCCCCTTTCCACTGTACTTAGTGTGTCATTTTGTGTTAAGATTTTCTTTTACTGTGTAGTAATATGCAATGACAGATGTGAGCAACTTGTAAGTTGACTTCTCTTAAGAGTGTATACATTGCAGCTCTGTGGTGCTTTCAAAACATTGCTCTGTTTGTTTGAACAGTCCAACATGCCAACTTTTGGCCTATATAGGAAACAATTTTTAGAAACAATTGTTATTTTTGCAGATATGTTTATTATCATAAGTGTCACAGAAATCGCACATCTTTAACAAATTACAGTGCCTTTGTAGTTGACAAAATGTCAGTAGCAATGTTACGAACTATAATTACAATTAAGTGTTGTTTGCCTCCAAAAACAAATCTTTAAAGAATATGTGGATGCAAGAGTAGACAATCATCATACCTTTTAAATGTGTCTTAGTTTCACAGTTTTTGTTTAGTTTCTGTTTTTCAGTTGTTGCTGTAAACTTCAGAACGGGCATTAAGCGTAATTTGAGCGGACTTGTACTGCCCAAATAATACTTGAGCCCATGATCGTTTTACAGTGGTAAACTTCGGTCATTAAGTGAGACATTACAAAACGCTCACAGAGAACAGTTGGGCAAACTTTAGAATCAAATTTCCTGTCGGGCAAAGCATCTCCCAAATACGTTTATACGCGCACACACACACACACTTGCACCCACCCACTGAGTGAGTTAGTCCAGTGTCTCTCTGGCTATATGATAGCTTGTATGGATATTCCGGAACGCTCCAGGAGGGCGTGTTAATGGATGAGCCTCATTCTGTCAGCTGTGAAGAGGGAAAGTTTTGGTGGCCTGTTAGGATATTAATCAGCTCTTGGTGAAGTGCCTGTAGTATTTAATTACACTGCATGTGATGACACAACAGAAACCTTATGTTCACACAGCATTTAAAGTTATTAAGCATAGATAGGCAGCACCTAACCTTGCTGTTTAGATGCCAAGACCTGCTCCTGGAGGGGCCAGTGTCCTGCAGAGCTTACCTCAGGCTTGCCTTAATATCGCCTGCCTAGTAAGTTTCTTATCTGCCTAGTAAGACCTCGATTAGCTGGTTGGAGTGTTTTTGATTAGATTTGGAGCTCAACTCTGCAGGATACTGGCCATCTAGGATCACGATTGGTCACCCCCATGTCAGACAAACGTGTGGAATTGTTTTTATTGTAGTTGCATATGCTAAAAATATAATGAGTTTGTTAGATGAGAAAAATGCCAGATGGATGTGATGTCTTTAGTGGTGTCAGATGGATCTTACTGTAAGTGTGTGACTGTCTGTGTCATGAGGTTCAGTCATACTGTAAATCAATTGCCTATTGATTTTGCTGTTGACCGAAACCTTGACATTCTGCTGAGGTCTGTACGGCAGCAGCCCCATATGAGACAGATGATGACAGATGAAATTAGAAAATAGATGGACAAAGAGAACTAAATGATGTGATGTAAGTCAAGCCAAAGGGTACATGTAAATACACTCATTACCATACACACAAAATCTTTACCATACACTCATTACCGTACACACAAAAACTTCCTCAGTCTTGAAGAAAAGCTCTGCTGGTTAAGTGAGGCTAAATGGCCAATAAGAACTGAGCATTGAGTCAAAGCATCAAACTCCTGCAGTGAGTCTCCATACGGACCATCTGCACAGCAGATTGAAACATTCCAAATAAGTCAACGCTTTTGAAGCCAAATTATTTTTTAATGGTATGATAAATTCCCATGCTGTGTTACCCTCACTTATCCCCCACCCCTTCCCTCGATCCCATATTTTGTTCACTTTTTTCCATCTCTCCTCTTCTCCCTCCTTCCGTCTCTTTGCTGCCCAACTGTAACCTTAAAGCAACATGTATATGAAAAGGCCAGAAGTAGAATTTACAGCACCTGTAGTTACCGCTACAAACCCATAATCATAAGCAGATGTAAGAGCAGCTTAAAAGAGGGGGGTGGGGCGTATCGGCGTGTTCAGGGGAAACGGTAAGCATAGGGTACAGTTTCACCAGCCGGCTGCAGTCAACTCCCAACATATGTGGGATTAAAACACAGACAGGGTCTGAGTAATTCCCCTGGAACCAGAAACATTAGCACTTTATGTTGTAAAACGCCATTAAGGGCAGTGGCATACATCTCTATCATGAACCTTCTTACGCGAAATGAATACGGACATCAAGGCCTGTATGCCAGACGACTGAGGAATATGATTGCATCGCTATTATTCTACATGAACAACAGCAGCGTTAGAAAGAGAGGTTATGGGTGCTCGGTTGAGTCTGGCTTAATGTTTGTTCTCATATGTGCTGCAGTTACCGCAGCGTCTTAGAACCCGAGTTTTATTAAACCTGATCAGTGTAGACTTGAACAGAGTGGGAAACAGTAAGCCTGGACTCTTGTTTGATTTACCACACATTAGTTCCCAAAATCACACACTTCTCAAAATCACAACATTTTCAGTTCCCAAACTCCTGTTGGATAGTAATTTGTTTAGTAATGTGTTTCCACTAGTTTTATGACTCAACGATTAGTGTGTATATTATGGTACATTAGGTATTTATGTTGTACTACATTATAAAGCCACGCATACAGCCCGATATGTTTGATGTTGTTGGGTGTGTGTCACTTAGTGTTAATTTTTTCTAAAGAGTGACATGTTCCTGTTTTTCCCCACTCTGTTTTTGTTTATATTTGCACCCTCGCCCACATCCAGACGCACGCACTCGCACATGTGTGAGCCGTCTTTGTTTCGGTTGCTTCCAGGTTAATTTTTAAACTCCAGGCTCAGTCGGAGGTCTTACATGTGAACAAGGCACAATGGTAGCACTGTGAGCCCTTATTTATTCATGCTCAGCTTCCTACCTTAATCAGTGTAGCGTTCTCCTCAGGAGAGAGGAAAAAAGAGAGGTGGGTCAAGGAAAAGTCATGTTTGAGGTAATGCACCCAGGGGGCCAGCCTGTGATCATTATATGACATTGTTTAACCCAGCGAGATGAGGTCATCTCAAAGTACAGAAACAGAGAACCTCTCTCAATCCCTACTAAGCCTAAATATTTAAAAAATCAAATAAGGAAGTCTTAGTACAACAGCTGAGATTCAGTTTCTGAAGGCAAACTTTCTCTTCGTGGTTTTTAATATTTTCAGATATTTATGTACTATAGCTTCGAAGGAAAGAAGGAAAGTTTTATGTTTGGGGTGTTTGAAGAAGATAATATAAAACGGCTACCCAGCTAACAGGGAACGTTCTCAGAATGTTGGCTAACATTTTCTAAAAGCTTAAAGTTATTAAAAAAGTACTGTAAATAAACCTTTTTAATTTTATATAGCTTATATATCAAAAATGTTGTTCTTAAATAGTTAGTGGAACTAAAATAGTAACGTTGTTTGTTACTTATTAAAAATGTTAGTGAAACATCCTTACTTATAATTATTCTCTCTTTTTTGTTTTTAAGCTGTGTTCCACTTACCGTTTAGTACATTTTATTTCCTAAGAAATGATGCTTGGAGTTTGCAGTGCTGTGTAATTGCCCTGTTCTGTTTTAAGAGCTCGTTTATTTCATGCTAAAACTGTGTAAAACTCACCGTTCCTTGGACAAATACATCAGTCATGATGTGCGCTACAAGTAATGGTGTCTGTGTGCTTTTCATAAAAATCTTAATGAAGAACAGGCTTTTGTAATGCTTTGTTCTGTTGCTTCACCAGCTTTTCTAAACATGTACTGTTCAAAGTTTTCTGCTGAGGTCAAGAATGTTACTACTGTATAGTTGATTTTACTGAAGACTGTATTGAAGCCTTAGAGTTTAAGAATTGGTTCCCCTTGGGTTTATCGGTTCTAAATTGTCGAATTTTGAATTAAAGCGTCAACATTTGTGTAATATCTTTTCACCAAACTTAGCCAACATTCTGAGAATGTTCTATGTTAGCTGGAATTTTCCAAAATTACAATTCTGCATCTTGTTTGCTGCCTCAGTTTACACTGAGAACCTGACTTATGACTTTTTAGCTCATGAGGCTAAAAGTCTGCTTCAGTAAGATACCAGCTCTATGAGCTCCTGTTACATTAGCGTTTGGAGACCCTGAATGCACCTTATCCCTTCCAAGACCTGCTAACAACTTAAACAGTCACAGGCCTCAAAAAGAGGAGGCTTGTCTTACCATCAGAAGCCTGAGAGAATTATAAACATTAACGGAGAGCTTGACAAGAAGCTGTCAGTCAGCTGGGTAAATGCTGTAATATATACTGAGGAAATGCTGAAAAAGACTCTTTTCTTTCATGTTTTAAGGAACATCATAGACTTTTGGCAGCTGCAGCCGACTCCAGATTTGTTTATATAACGGAGACCGTAAAGAGTTTAGGCTTGTGCGGCAAACAGATCTGAGGTGTTCAACACTGTTCCCCAGGCTCTGTTGTTTGGATACATTTCACACTAAATGTTCTTCATCTCCAAAAAGCAAGAACCATCTTGCTTTACCTCACGAACACTGACAAGGTGTCTATTCTTCAAGCAGGCTGTAGTTTACAGGGCATGTTGGGTCTCCCCTGCTAACAGAGAATGTTCTAGAAACATCGGCTGATGTTCTCTAAAAGTTCTCTTAAAATGATCAAAAACATTTCTGTAGTAAAATTAAAACTTTAACGTTATGTATTTTTAGGTAGTTAATGGAGGTTTTACAGAATTAAAAAAATGTTTAAATATTGTTTTCATATCCAAGCAATAATGTTAATGCAGGGACATTTTGAACATTTCCAAGAACTTTCTAAATAACATTTTTAATGTTTTTATTATTTAATGGAAACATTAGGGAAATGTTCTAGAACCTAAAATTGCTAGCTGGGTCTGCAAGTCGAGCACAGTTTCTGGTGGGGTTTTTTGGGCACATACAATGTTTGTGTTGCAAAAAATGGCTTGTGTATTGTCTTTCACATCTCTTCCCTGGAGTGCAATTAATCACAACATGAGAGAGACATCAAAGTAGCTGCTGTCATGTTTACAGAGAGACATTTTATCAGACTTCTTTTTTTTTTGCCCAAAATCTTCCCCCTGTCTTTTATAAACAAGTCATACGGCGTCTTAGCCAAACATATTGAATTTTGATGATCTAAACAGATCCCTTTTTATCTCTCTCTTGGTTTTGCTGCTCCTTTCATTTTTTAGGGATATATGCGATCAGGTTTCAATCTCTTGTGTATGTGAACACACCTCTGGTTTTAAAACTGTTCCCCAGACTTTTCCAAAGCATCACAGGTTCACAGACATTTCTTTTACATGGACTCCTGAAATGTCATTTATTATCATAGGGACGGTGAACCCAAAAATGAAAATTCTGCAGGCTGTCGATCTTCGAAAAAAACAAATTAACACCATCAACGTATTATAAATGATTACAGAATTCTTATTTTTGAAAAAAGTGTTACAGAGCAATGCTGGTACATGTTTATCCAAAAAAAAGATAAGAGAAACTACATTTATGCTGAACGAGTTTACATTGCTATCTTTCAGCTCTGCGACAGCTAACAAGCTAATTATACCTTGCTGGATAAGAAGCAAAGACTGTTATTTGTTGATCCTCAAAGCGTTGATGCCCGCTAATCATACAACACTACGACCTGTTCTTGTCTTACATTTTTAAGGTGAATCAGGTCTGTTGTTATAGAATTCAGGAAGATGGGGAAGGGCATTAGAGATTTGGTATCACTGTGGCAAATATACTTTGCCACACAGCTTAACAGATCTGTGTGTTTAGGGAGCAGGGCATAAAAAAATTGTGCGTGTCCCTGAGGTGGGCTCTGAATGTAACCGGTCTGTAAAAAACAGCACTGGTGTTGCATTTCAGCAGCTGTCTGTTTGCATCAAACATCTTTTCTGAACTTCTTACATGGGGATTGGTGGAGCCTGATCCACTTTCAGAATTCAATAACAGTTTTATTGAACATGGAGCAAGTGTCCATTTTCGTGAGTATTTTTTTCCTTTTATGGAGCAAGTATTTTCAGGCTAGTTTTTATTAGTTCTTTGACTTTGCTGTGAGGTAACTGTTGTAAAATGTTGGCTTGGGCACACAAGCACATGTAGAAAGAGACTTGGAGATACAAATCCCTCCGAGGCTTGTTCCGTGCCCTCTCTGGCAGAGCTGCGGGTGGAAGGTGTGCCCTTATTGAGAAAAGCATTATTAATTCTTCCTCTAGGGAGCAAGAAGTCATTAAATCTTGTCATAACAGGGGAGAGAGTAAATCAGTATGTAATCGCTTCAGATGTTTAAACGCAGCCCTGCAAAAGCAGAAGCACTGAGATCAAAATGGCATTAAGCATAGAGCTTGCATTTCCCCAGACTGTTAAACTATAAGAAATAAGAAATATTAATAATAAACTATAGAAATAATAAGCTATAAGAAAAGTACAATCAGTTGCACAAGTAGCAGACTCTCTTTTAGAAGCCTTGGCAAAGTTTTACGACTCAAACAATGATTTTGACACAAGCTTTATTGTTCTGTTTATCCTACTGTTGCATCTAGAAAGGCTTTATAGCTACAGTGCTTGTGGCTGATCTTATACTTTGATGTTGCTTCACCCTAATAGTTTTTCAAAGCAAAATATTGCTTTGAGCCTCATTAACTTCTGCGTATCAAAGTATGCCGTGTTGGCGAACTGTAGAACATCACTCTGCTCATTTTATGGTAGTGACATTACAAAATCATTGTCATATTTTCCTTTTATCTCTCCTCTAATGAGGTTATCAGGTTTTCAGTTCATTGATGCTCAATATAAAACAGAGGCCTTGAGTTTGGTTCATCCTGACTTTGTGATCAATTATTTAGCATCGTTCAATCAAATCGCACAGCGCACCGCTTCCATGGATTGCCTGCATAATCCATTTTATTTGCATCTCTTGCCATGCAGTAGGACCTAAATCTTGGTTGATGTTTATTTGTATTAGCAAAAAGAAATTAAGTAGATGGAAAGTTTGATATTGCAGACCTTCCCAGCTCTGGTGAGTGATGCAGGCCTGGAAACATAATGATCTTTTCTTTCTGCCTTCTGTAGGAGTTCAAGAGTCTCAACATGAGAAGGTCCTCACCATCACAGGGGATGGAATTATTCACAGCCCTGACTTCCCCAACACATATCCTCGGAATACTGTTATAGTGTGGAGGCTGGTGGCAGTCACAGAGGGATCCAGGATCCAGCTGACCTTTGATCAGCGCTTTGGCCTGGAGGACGCAGAAGATGGCATTTGCAAGTAAGACACCCTGACCCTGAAGTCCATATCTTTGCATACACATTTACAGTCACATTTCATCGCTTTTGGATGAACGATTCCTAAAATGGAAAATATCATAAAGTAATCGGGTGTTCAAGCAAAGGAATCCTCTGTTAGTGCATTATGTTCCTGTCATATTTCACACTTACCGAAAGATCATGACAAACGCCTGTGGACTTCACAATAAAATTACACATTGCAGATTTCACATTTCTGTGGCGCTTGACAAAATTAAGCAGATGCTGAAAAAAATCATTTTTTAGGAGTTGCAGGAAATGACCATCTGGTAGAAGCTGGAAATGACAGGTGATTTATACAGACGGGCTTCAATATAGCACCAACGCTGGACTGTAGCCATAAAAAGAGATGATTTGAAGGATTGGAGAGCTTGAGAAATGTTTCCTTACAGGCACTCGGATATTTGCACGTTGTTCTGCGACAAATCGGCACTACTAAACAACTAGCGTCGGCACCAATTGCACGTCTTGACAGGGTCGTAAGGCAGAAGATAGAGCACCTGTATACAATAAAGCAGTGTATGTATATGTGGAGGGAGGGGGAATTACGGTGGAGATGTATGTGCTGCTTCTGACCGTATCCATTTTTTAAGATTTAGAGTTGGGGGGAGGCCATTTGGGAGATTGGCTGTACGGCAAGATGGCTGATGAATAATGAAAAGCCCACCCTTAAAGTCATTACGTTCGGTTATATATTTATTTCCTACATGACTGATATGGTGACATGGAGAACGACCCTCGCTGCGCATTGAATTGAGTCTGCTGTGCAGCTCTATAGCATCTGTTTGGGATTCTGGAGATCCCTTACACATACGCGCGCAGACATGCGCTCACACGCTGTAGGTCACATACAGACCAGCCAATCCACATTAAAGACCTTTTCAATTACAGGCTAACTTCTCCCGCTTCCAGGCTTCTGTCCGTGCCTCTGTTCTGCTGTCTGGTGCGATCGATGCACATCTGCGCGTTTCTCGTTGCAGGAATTTAAATGATGACCTTCTCGTAATCTTTGGTGTTATGTGAAAAAAGGTTTCCATGTGTCTGCCAGTTATTGATAAATAATAACAAAGGTAATAATGTTCTTTTTCTACCAGATTCTGTCCTAATGTTCTATTGACTTGTGGACATTACCTGCGTAATGTTCCTCATTGCCTACACGGCTTCAGTGAAACAAGGTTTGGGTTCATTTCTCTTAAGATTAATGTGACGCACTGTGTTCTTGTGCTTAAATGAGTAAATCAATATGGTTTTACTTCATGTATAAATTGCTAGGTGTCAATAATCAATTAGATAATATGCTTACAGCACATTCACATTAGTCTTTGGATTCTTGCCAGTTGCAAATAGAGCGCCACCCAGTGGCTACATGGTAACACCACATGCTGTTGGACCCCTTAGTTCTTAAAGGTTGGAAGTCATCTCTGATCTAAGATCAGTTTAATATTAAACATGTTATAATATATATTTGAAGTAAATAAATAGTATAAATTCCAAACTAATGTCTTCCCATAGGTACATCTACATCCAAGATCATTAGCATGTACACTAGGCGAACTGACACTGTAACATAACACAAGCATATATGTTGCTATGTGAACTTACATATCCACTTTATTTAGATCAGATTCAGAGGCCCTAGGGAAGGAGTGTAGAGATCTGTGGCCATGGGGAAGGAGTGTAGAGATGGAGGATGTTGCAATGAGGGTGTGTTTGACCTGTGTGTGCGAGTTCGTTTGTGAATGCAAAGTCCCTTCAAGGCAAGTCAGTTCACTCAGCAGCCATCTTTGTTACGCTCCTGGGCAACAGTTCTCTGGCCTTTTCACCATAAGTAAATAGGAGCTGTACTTGTATGTCTATTCAGACACAAAGTATTTTCAAATGTTTGTCAGCATTTGATTTAATCAAATTTTAATTCTTTACTAAGATCATCTGGCAATAAAAGGATAAATTTGAGGTTTCAGCTTAAATCACACTAGAACACTTTTTCAGGCTAGGTCAGCAAGGAGCATGTGCGTTGTATAGAGTAAACAAACAAAGGTGATTGGCTATTTTAATTGAAAGGTGGGACTTCCCATACTGCAGCTGAAACAAAAGCTGCATGCTGAATTCCAACACAAAGCTCCATCAAAGGTGAGCCCAGAGAACAGAGAGGGCACTACATATGACTGTCTCATCAGCCTTTCTGTTTGTTCACAACCTTAAGAAAACTGGGCTGAATTTTTGTTTGTGTCTCTTGAAGTTTTTGTTGTGGGTTTCTGCCACTGAAAATGTTGAAGGATAATCTAAGGCTAAATGAGAAGATTTAGAATTTTTAGAATTTTTTTAGAATAACTAGTATGATTTATTAGGTGTGATATCATTTTGATGCACAAGATTACATGTAATTGAGGTAAATAGTGATTAATAGTCATAGTTTTAGTTCTGGATTGAATTGCAATAGAATGAAGATCTGTAGGGCTTGATGCATTTTTGTCTTTGTTGAATTGTCTCTGGAGTTTTCAGAGGTCAAGAATGATAGGAAACTTCCACTTATGTTGTGGAGTTGTATCTGTGATGCATTAGTCATGCTTTTAACTTCAAATCTATAGCAAACGTTCTCTGATTGATTAAAATTAAAGCACCAAAATTCTCCCTTTTCCTGTGTTTAAACCTATAAAGAGTTGCGTTTGCTTTGTAACTCATCCATGATATGTTCTTTGCTTGAAAAAGACTAAAGACCCCCAGAGCTCTGCCTTATATTCTGGCAAATATTTGCACACTCTGTAATGTGTGCATGTAAACCTGCTCAAAAAAAGTGAAGTCGCTTTACATTATTGATGAGCCATCTGCCATCTAAAGTGTCAGTA